>PVIH01001490.1:89882-233004 GCA_004025045.1 Sigmodon hispidus | reverse complement strand
AACCTATAAACTAGAAATAAATGTCCCAAGGTTACAAAATAATTTAAATAACTGTTCAAACAGCCAAATATTATCTTTATCTTTTCTAAATTTTAAAAATTACTTACACTTTCTGTTTTCTCAAATAATATAATATTCTTCTATAATCTTTAATATGATTAAAGATTAAATAATTATAAGTAATTTTCTTTAATTATTATAAAAATATATTAAATATAAAGCTTTAAACTCACAAAAAATAAATAATAAAATATTTTCTTTAATTTTACTAAATACAAATAAACTATATTGTAACTATAATTCTTACTTAATAACTATTTTATTATATGTAATTTTACTATGTTAAAATTAAAACCTTATTAATTAAATAAAACAACATAATATAAAAATATCTCTCTACATACTATAAAAGAACTGTTTTAGCCTATAACAAGCACCGTATAAACAAAAAATCAAAACATAAATTAAAAACATTAAAAAAAACATAATCCAACCACCCACAATACAAAATATAACAAAATAAATAAACCACAAACCACATAACAAAACTAATGAAAATAAAATAGAATTAATATAAATATTTATATATTTTTTAAACTTTAAAATTACCACAATCATTACTAATCCAAATAAAGAACAACAAACATATCCAAAGCATAAAACTAAACAATCTAAACTATTCCAAGTCAAAAACCTTCACAGATCAACATTGGCACTGAGACTATAGGTGAATGATAGAAGACATCTGAGATTCTAGATCAACTCATGCTTATTCATTAACATCAGATTAGGAAAGGATGTCATGAGTTCTGTATTCTTTGTGGCAAGACAATCCATAACACATTCACTGAGAACCCTCTGTGTTCAGGTATTTTAGGTGCTAAGGACTCTCTATGTGAGTACTAGTCTCCATCTTAGAAATACATGGATGTAACTGTGCAGATATGTAAAGCAGAAGGTCAGGAATAGTGGTAAGCCCCAGGGCAGTGAAGCTGAAGACTGACAGTAGTCACCAGGCACTGTCCTGAAGTCTGGAGTGACTGTTACTGTTATCCTCTGGGGACACATAGTGCACAAGCATCTATCTAGTCAGAAAGGCTGAAGGAAAGAAACACCAAGCAAATTGGAAGGAGAAGAGAACTGGTCATGCTAACAAAGGAGGACTACTAGGAAGAGAATGCTGTACGTGCATGGAGGTGCTGATACAGAGAGACACTGAGCATCACAAAGGACCAGACTCTCTAAGTCAGAATGGGGATGTTGCATCTGGAGGAGAAAGAAGAGTAAGGCAGAACCCTTAGGTTTTGGCAAGGAAGCTGGACAGCATTACAGCTGCCATGGAAAACAACTGTAGAGTTTAGACCTGAGAATGACATTACCTGATTTACACTCAGGGTTATAGTAAACACTGGCATTATTTTCTCTCTTGCATTTGTGAAATACTTTATACTTTCCAAAGCATTTTCATTATTTTATATGATATATATATGCATATATATATAAAACCTAAGCAATGAGATGTGCATCATCACCCTGCTCCACACTTGTAGTTACAGGCTTTGAAGGGGAAAATAGTTTTGCTGAGATCAATAGCCAGGAACCCTTGGAGCTGACAATCAAATCAAAGAACTGGCCTGCAATGATTAATCTTAAATAAAATGGATTTTGGGTCATCCTAGGGAGTCTATGATGGTGTTTCCAGAGCATTTTGACTGAGTATGGGTTCATCATCCCATGATGATGAGCTGGACTGGATAAAACTGTTAGAACTAACATTCATCCCTCTGTTACCTCAGTGCAAGCAGCTGCCTTGTAGCCAGAGCTGGCCTTTGCTATCACCCCTACCGGTTAGCCGACATAAAACTTTCTCTTTATGCTGGTTTTGACAGGCATGTTATCACAGTGTTATATCCAGAATTGAGGTGACACCCCAAAAGACCACCATGGAGACCTATTCTCATATGTAAAAGCAAGGAGCCTTTATTCAAGCTTAGGATTGGTCCGAAGCAGCAGTTAGTACAGAGAGTGCAAGTCTGGGCAGAGTAGCATTTTTATCATAGTAGAGGTTGAGGTGAGGGGATTTCCAAGGTTTAGGGCCCTGATTGGCTGACATTTGTCTAGGGGTGGCTTAATGAGATCAAAGGGAATAGGTGTGTGCTGGGCTCAAGGACTGTAAGGATTATAATGTATGAAATATCAGATACTTCCCCTCATGTGCTGGCCCCTCTCTGGTGGTGTGTTTCCCTGGAACTGCCAGGTGCTGCCAGTAAGAGACTTACAAGCCTACAGTCTGGCTGGTTTTTATTAAGCCTGTCATGGCAGCTGTGTGGTTAAGCTGTTCTGGGCTTCACAACAGCAGATAAAACAGCAGACACAAACATGACCACCCCATTCTTATCACATCATGCAGTCCCAAGTAATCACATAATTATTTCCATTTTTTAACTTTTTATTGAACAAATATATTTTTTTCAGATAATATAGCCTCAACACAGTATTATTAGACAAAGAATCTTTTAAAACTGCTGTTGAGTTCTTTTCTGTTGCCATCTCCTGCTGGGCATGTGACCTAAGTAGTTTGTTTACCCAGTGAATCTCCCTTGGAAAAAAACAAGTTTTTATTTGCAAGTGATTATCAATTGGAAATTACTTCTGGGTTAGGAATAGGAAATGTGTCTACTTCTCCTTTCAGTTTAAGGACCCTGCTGTGACAGTTGTGAACATTAAAGATTATTAAGGATTATTTTATATTTCCCAAGAGCCAAGATTTAAAACAAAGAAGGAAAAATCTCATGAGAAAACCTGCTGTTCTTTAGGAATAGCTCAAGTTATCCAAACCAGGTTCATTAGGAACACTGTGTTCCTTAAATCCATGGTGCTCCCTCACCTTCATCGTCATTTACACCAGTGTGGTCCGCTGAATGGCATCCAGTGTGCCCCTGTCTCAGAAGATAGATTTTTGCTCATTATACATCAAAGGTTAGATACAAACAAGTCAACAGTATTTATTCTTAATGAGAGACATCTCTTTCAGACACCTTTGTTTCCTGTGGAGGGTGGACTGAGCTAAAGCACCCCAAATATGTATTTTCTTTCCTTTCTATTAACAAATCATCTCACTACCAAACCTCAAACACAACATACCAAATGGCCAGAGCTGTTTCTATGTTCAGCAGGGAAAAGGCATACAAAAGCTTCTTAGTCTTCCTCACCTAGGGAGTCCTCCAAAGTAATCTTTAATGGCCTGCACAGCTTCTATTGAAAACGGGTTTTCATCACAATTCCATCACTGCTGGACTGTGCCCTTCCTCCTAGACCTTAGTTCAGAGCTTTGCTGAAGGAATAAGTACAGAGAGAACCATTCTCTTCTCACTTTGTCCCTGAGGAACATCACAGAAATTTCAAGAGCCTCCAGATTTGGATTAGAGGACAGTAATACACACTCAGACATTACTGATTTTTCTGACTGGGGTTTTGTTATAATTAATTTACTTAAATTGTTGTGTTGCTTAAATTGCAATTTATGAATTCAGAGAATTGTGAGTGCAGCCCCCAGAAAGCATAAAAATGAAATGTAGGCTAATGTTGTTTGCTGGAATATAGAGAACAGAAAACACGGAGAGGAATTTTTCTTCAGGAAGCTGAAGTGAGGTGGGGAAGGTACTAGAATCTAGAGAGGTTGGAGTCTGGCTTAGAAGAAAGGGTTTTGTATATAAGGATGTGAAACTTCCAAATGCACAGCTGGGCTCAGCGTTGATGCTGCCATTTCAGAAGCTCACCTCCTCCCCACTGTCCCATCCCAGAAGTAGAAAGAAGAGCTGGGTTTTTATACATTTGGAGTATTGGACCTCAGTTCTGTGGAGGTTCTCAGTAGAGAACCTGGCTATGACCAACAGCCAGAGAGAAGGTGCTTGGGACATTCTTTGCTCCTTTTAGACTCCTGAAAGCTATGACCTTGTGCCCCAGCCATTCTTGTCCTCACACTTTCTCCATTAGCTCATTTTTTTTTGGTTTTTGTGAATGATCTTTTCTAGTCCCCAAATGTCCCCTATTTTACCAGGCTTCCTGGACCCTCTGTTATCTGGACTTTCTTCTCCTTTTCTCTATTTCTTTCTTTGGTTGCATGCGGTGATAACATATACATTTGCCACATCTAGTGATGTAGTAGGAAAGTGAAACATGATTCCTTAGTTCCAGGGGTGAGCTATGCTTGGCAGTTATCAGACTTGAGATCCCTACGTTAGTGTCCAGTTAGGTACTGGATGAACAGATGGTGTGTAGTCTGGATAAGCAGAGAAAAAGATGATTTAAGGAGGCTTGGCAAGGTGAATGGGAGAAAGTTATCTCTTCAGACAAAAGTGAAGATCTGAATCAGATGGAAACAGACACAATGTCAGAAACTGCCTGGATGAACCCTGCCTTCTTCTGATGCCCACCATCTAAGACTGAGCGGTTGGTCATGGACTCTTGGTGGACTTCTGGAAACTGTCACGTATCTCTGGGCTTTGCCTTCCTCACCTGACAGATCTAGATAGCGCTAATGTTCTGGAAGTGTTGAGCTTTTATGTCAGTGTCTTGGTTGTCACCTCACTTGGTGACCTAGAATGACAGAATGGTCTTTCATGGTTCTGGAACACAGGGTATCACCGAGTCCACTGCTGATTCATGGGCTTTGGGCATAATTCTTTATTTTTCTCAGCCTCTGCTGGATACTGGAATTCCTTTGAAATTATTTGGCTTATAGCATATCTTTTCAATCTCTATATTCTTCTTCCCATAAACTCTGGTGGGGATAGTGGTGGTGGTGATGGTGGTGGTGGTGGTGGTGTGTGTGTGTGTGTTGGGAGGGCAGCCTTCTGTCTAGTATAATGTTGTTCTCAATTTATTTTGTTTTCTTTTGAGACAGGATCTCTCTTAGTAAACCAGCTGGCTGACCAACTCCAGAGATCCTCCTGTCTCCACCTCCTCAGTATTGTGATTACAAATATTAATCACTGTGCCTTGCTTTTGTGTGATGCTGAAGATTAGGCTCAGGTCCTGGCGTCTGTACATTATACATATACTGATGGAGTTATTTTTCTCAAATGCAGACTCCACTTAAAATAAGATCTCATTGACAGATATCAGGAATTACAGGGTCTGCTTATCTTTGAGAGGACATAGTTCATTGTTACCATTTCTCATAGGAAGAAGGCTTCAACTTTCCCAGGGCATGTTGAATCAACTTCTAGGCTATGTTATCATCCAAAAGGACTTATCAAGATTGGCCAAGTTTTTAGACAATATGTAAGTTGAAAAGTATGACATTCAGCTCTTCATTAGTCTCTTTATTGCTGGCTTTATACTCTCTTCCCCATCTCTGCTGTGCTTAGACAAGAGTGTAATAAAACATAAACCTAATCATGTAAATTTTCAAAATTCTTTGTTGAGTTCACCTTGTCTAAAGCATACACTCTTTACTGTTGGATGAGATAACACTTTGTAGTGTGTCCCATTCTATTTCAGTTGGTTCAAAGTTTTCTCATGAAAAGAGATGTTAGAGGACAGAGTTAGGTTAGTGAAGGGGAACAATTGCACCAAAAGAGGATGGAGAAATGGGGACACCAGCTACCCATTCATGACAGATGCTGAGGTAACAGCAGTCACCTTAAGAAAGATAGCAGAAGACATACACGGTGACGGCAATAATTTGTAGAGATAGTTATCTAGAAAAGGGCAGATGGCCTGAGCACAACAGTCTTTGGTAGAGGATAGACAGCATTGGCATAGGAACTACTTGCTTAGGACATACCAGAATAAGACACTAATTACTTGTAGGGACCTATGGGGTAATGTGTGAGCTTTATGTTCTTGTAAAAGAGTAGCTGAAGGGTTTTATTGTTTTGTCACTTGCACCATGGCCTTGGGTAGCTTCAGTGCAATGGGAGCATAAGGAAGATGAGGTTCTTCACCGATAGCAGCAATGAAGCTGTAGGAGGAAATGCTGGTGCTGCAAGCTTTCGTTCTTTGCTCCCTTTCTTTCCCCTTGGGTTCTTAGGCAACCAGATGATGCTGACCACATTCAGGATGGGACTTTCATTTTAGTTAATCCACTTTGAGAACATCTTTACAGATTCACTGAAAGGTGACTTTACTATCCTCCCAGGCACTAATCAAGTTGATAATCAAAATTAGCCATCATAAAATCATTCCCTGTCTACCTGATTTCCAAACATTCTTTCTTAAACTACAACATTCCACCCTAATCTCCAAATGCCTGCTTCTCATGATGCAACTGCATTCTATCTGTCTTCAAGGGTTCCCAAAGTCTTAAGAACTTCAGTATCGTTCAAAAGTCCAGTTTAAGTCTCTTCTGAGATCCAGAACAAATAGTTGCTATTAGCACTTCATCTAAAACAGAAGCAAAAATTTATATTCTTCCAACATACAACACCACAGTGCAAACATTATCTCAAAGAGAGAAACAGGGCTGGAAATGAGTTCCAGGACCTAAGCAAGACCAAACTCAGACAGTGTAAATATTAAATCCTGGACCTCCATATCTGGCATCTGGGTAGGCTATGATGTGAACTCACAAGAGCTTTGAAAAGTCTGCCTTTGTGACCTACTTTCCGCCTACTCTTTTGGCCTGGCATCTCTGGCTGCCTGTGACTTTGCTTGGCAGATGTTTCACATTCCTGGAAACCCCAACTTCCTCTGCATCTTCAGCTTTCCTCCCACAATTTATACACTAGCATTTCAAGGGCGCTCTGCAGGAAATTCTTTGCACCATTATGTCCACATTGTAGCAACTAAGACAGCAAATCCATTTTGCTACTCAATTTCCTTTGAAATCCGGGTAGAAGGTTTCAAGACTCTACAATTATTAGTTTTTGGATGTCTAAAAACTTATCATGAGGATGATGTTAAAGTCTGCTGCCCACTTGAACAATAGCGGTGACCTTTGTGTGCCTGGGTATCTGAATTCTGAGAAACTTTTTCCTAAGTAGCCCCTTGTGAACAGGGGACCCTGTCTCTCAAAACCCTCTCAAAAGAGTTAGCACCTCATCCTTTTGAACCAATGATAGGTGGAACCAGCCAAGTCCTGGAATGTGTTAGGTCTAATGACTTATTCTTTTATTTTCTGAATGTAAATTCTTGGCTTTTTTATTTAAATGACTTTCATCTAGCAATAGGAGTGTCACAGTCTGAATGCCAGAGTTGCCTTGACATTTCTTTCAACAATTTAATTATTCTATCACTTTCAAATTCACCCTTGTTGACATATAAACACATCTCCCTATCTTGCCTCCTGGGTGTGGCCAGCTTCTGTTAGGGCCAAGCTCCTGCATGAAGAACACACAGACCCCCTCCTGCAGAAGACAAGGCCCTGAGGCACGCCATGTCTGGGGTGTGTCTACATAGCCACCCTTTAAAGAGACAGATGCATGGAGGCAGAGAGCTCTCTCTCTCCTACCCCCTCTTTTTCCCTCTCTCTTTCTCTGTCTCTCTTCCCCTTCCAGACCCGTTCCCTCAATAAACTCAATGTGGCTCCCTGACAGCGTGTCCACGTGTTGCATCCTTCCATGCATAAAATACTAACAACCCTTACATAAATCTTGTACTGCTAAAAAATTCTTGAAAATAAACCATCAGTGCTTAACAGAGTACCTAGGGATAAAATGCCCTCACTGTTATTTACTAAGGTTGAAAACAGTGAGTTAGGGTATAGTGAGGGTAGCCTCTTTTCACAAAAACTCATGTTAGAAGGTGCTCCCCCTTATATTCCCAATCCAACACCAGAACATATCTGTCAGAGACATAGAGAGAAGTTTATGAAGACAACACAAATCTCAGTCCATTCCTGGCTCCAAAGTACTAGAGCTATAAATTCAGTCTGCTTTGGATGGCCAGTAGGATAACTCTGAGAATAATGGGAGCTTTCAGATTTGAAATAGGAAACACCAAATTCTGAGCCAGTCTAGCACTGCAGAAGTGGAATAGTAGTTATTCCAAAAGCTGAGTTGTTGGTTTATGCCTAGAGAGTTGAGATTCTCCATAAATCTTTAACAGGAAGAAACTAATACAAGAAGCCTCATTCAAAGTAATACAAGAAAGTCAAAGTAAACCTAGTTTGTGATAGACCCCAGACTCAGGGTACTATCCTCAGGAAGGGGGGCCCCAAGAACCCAGACTCCAGGCCATTGATGTAAAAAGCATGAGGTTTATTACGTCTGCAGACGGGCTACCTCCCTGCCTCGGGAACCAAGGGGGTAGCAAGGGAGGGGTAATTCCATATCTCTTTTAAAGGCTAAGACCATAAAATCACCATAGCAACTGGGGCAATACATGATTGGTAACTTTAAAGGTCATACTTCAAAGTCATAAGGTTGCTCACAGTAGTCATGGGGTTGCCTTAAGACCAGCTGGTTAGGGGGCTTTTACAACCAGGTGTTGGTCACCGCTATTCTGCTTGGAACTTCTGGTATTTTAATCACAGTTTCGACCAGACCATTATGTCCTATCTGAGTTGATTATAGCTATCTGGGCTGGGTCACTCTGTTTCCTGGGACAGACTTTTAGACTTTTAGTTCCTTGTTCTCATGGGGGGTGCTCTGCTTAATACCTGAACTGAATGCCTGGGTCAAGCCTTAGAACCCAGGGTCCTTCAGTTTGTAGCGTACTAAGTACTCTGTAGATATAGCTGTCATTATTTCAGAGGAGGACTCATGCAGAGCACTGGCACATGGACACAGATGCTGGCTGTCATTCTGGCCATTGTCACATGGTCCTGCAATTGTGCCTTTGCACATGTGCTTGCCTTATAGAGTATGTGAGCCATGTCCAGCCCAGAAATTACAATGAATGAATTAGTGAATGAATGGACCTAATGAATTGGATGTTCTCTTGTTCAAATTAGAGGAGTTCAGAGAAGATTTGGTGGGTAGATTTTAGTGTAAAATTTAATTTGGGGCTGGAGAGATGGCTCAGCCATTAAATGGCTAGGTTCACAACCAAAAATATAAAATTTAACTTGGTGGGTAGGATATTTAGCTAAAAACTATTGAGGCACTGACTAGAGATGGTGAGAAACTAGATATCTGAAGTATTTTCTCTGAGATGCAGGTTGTAGTAAACTTAAGTATATGAGAGAATGAATAAAATAATTTGGAACCTTGGCCTCAGATTTTGACCAGTGACATAAGATATTGCCAGGAGTTCAATGTAGTGAATGATCTCTCTGAATTCCAGTGAACCAGAGGTGGCCTGGCTTTGATAGAAAAGAAAAACTATCCATTTTTTTTCTGTTTCTATTTTATTCATGATACCAACAGCTGTGCATTATATTCAGTATTTAAGAAATCAATGTTACATGGAAGAAAGCATTTCATGTCAGACAGTTCTGTAGCAATAATAAAAAAGATTGAGCAGGAACCTTGCCTAGTAAGCCATTGCCATAAGTAAAAGGGTACCACCAGCTCTGATTGCTGAAATTGATCACAGTGATGTTTGATTTAGATGGATATTCTTCTGATCACCAAACAGCAGCTTATTCCCCAAAATTATTCTTAGAAGCACAACACCACTCTCACCACTGCCACCTGAGTTTCCTAGGCTTCATTCATATGAGCAAGAGAGGAATGTGGGCATCTGGTTCAGCTATGATGCTCTTTACCAGCTCTTCCAGGCACGAACAAGCTGCTCAATAAATATGTGGGGATGGGAGCTGAACTGAATCTGGAGTGCCAAGGAAGAAAAAGGCTGGTGGTCTCATTGGAGCTGACGGCTCCAATGGCTAAGGGGCTGATGGAGATGACTGACACACTGGAGATGACTTGCTGTTGCTCAAGTATCTGTGCCACAGATTTCATGGACATTATTTGAAGTCACTTTAAAGTTGTTTTTTCTAGCTATCAGGAAAGTCTCCAAAAATGTGAAAAGAACTTTCTTTGTCTCTTATAGTTTTTTTGCTTGCATTTGTACTAAGGCCTGATTGTCTGACTATTGAATGGTCTTTAAAGTTAATTAGATACTAAGACAAGGGAAAATTCTGGATGCAGGCCTCATTGTTGCTCCACTGCACGTCCACTCTTCACTGAAGGGATAGACTGACAGTTCTTCATTGTGTGATGATTTTGGGGGTCTAGTCACCTGGGTCATTAGAGGTCTATTTAAAGTCAATTATGACAAAATCTAGAACCAAAGATTAATAAATCTAACAAATTATGTTGGAAATTATTTATTCTGTCAGACTTCTTGTGCAGGAGCTTTTCTCGGTTCAGGCTGAATGATGGCATTCAACATGTAATACTTATTCATCTTGACAGCTAACAATATAAACATGTCAGCCTGTGATCTACAAACTACTTTCCCATGAATTCCACTTAGAAGCCAATGATGCATACTTTGGAAAGGGACAGATATTGCCTTCAAGGTAGTGGTTGTAAAACAATTTGTGTCAGACTGCTCTACCAGGCTGTTTGCCTGTGAGGGACATCTCACCATTTCTTGGCCCAGTTGGAAAGCTTGGGATGGAGTATTGCTGTGCTGAAGGCTACTGGCAAGGAACTAAGCATGATCAAAGTGTGTTCAGGGTAAAATGCACAACTGTTCATGGCACTTGTTTTATATTGTATGTCAAGAGATGTGGCATAGACAGGGAACTGGACTATCATGAAGACTGGGAATGCCAATATTTGCTCTGGGAAGAGTCTTATACAGCCTTGAAGAAGCCTAAGGAATGATTGGGGTTGGCATGGAAGCAAATGGTAGCCCAACATAGCCCACCCTATGTGTCATCACATTGCCTGCTAAATAAATGGGAGCTGAATGAATCAGGTCTACATCCCTGGAGCCTACAATGACCAAAAATGATACTTGAGAGTCAATATGCTTCTTTCGCTTGATCTTCAATCCCTGTTGACAATTTTCTATGGCCAGGGAGCTTCTGAGTGCACGGTACTGAACAAGGACTTGAATTTGGAGAATATAATTTGCTAGAATGGTTATGCCAGGACTATAGTTACAGAAAATTCTGTCTCTTCATCCTTCCATTGCTTCTTTGGTGGGAAGCTTCTTTCTCCCAATCAAAGTGCTAATCTGGATAGCAGATGCCTCTGCTTTTCTGTGTTGCCCCCTCAGTATTCATGTAGGTACTCAGTATGTTTCTAGTGACCAAATTACTGAAGATAGTTATCATTTTATCTGGAGAGAAGACAAGCTTATAAGACAATCTGTCATTTCCTCAGGAACAAGATTTTCCCCTGCACAGTTCCCTTTTTTGCCAATCTTATCACACAGGCTGACTGGGATACAGGTCAGCAAGTACATGCAGGGTTCTCAAGCTTTGGTGGGAAGGGCTGGACTTATTGCCAAGGCTCTAAAGAATTGTGGTTTTTTTTCAAAAACACTCAATAGGTAAGCCAGTTTTGATTTTTGTATATGATATATGCATATCCGTGTGAGTACAGGTGCATGCATGCATGCGTGAGTGTGTATGTGTGTGTGTGTGTGTGTGTGTGTGTGTGTGTGTGTGTGTGTGTATGTAGGTCAGAAGTCAATCTCAGATGTGTGAGTGCTACTCTTTAGAGGCACTGGCTAGTTGGCTTGCTGGAAAGTTCCAATGATCCTCCTGTTTCCATCAGTCAAGTTCTGGGATTCCAAGTGCTTGCCACTACAACCAGCATTTTGTGTAGATTTTGAGGACTGATCTCAGTACCCCCTGCTTAACCAACAACCGCTGAGTTTTCTTCTAATTCCACAGTTTTGTACTTTTACTAACATTGTGTGAGATGACATATTTTCCAAACCTTCAGTATCTATGGTTATTTTAAAACCATTTTTGGAAAATGGCATAATCATTTATTTTGGTTTCTTTCAAAGAACTCTAGAGAGCACATTTTCCATTTCCACCACTCTTTTGCAAATGCATGAAAGGTCTTAATATTATGACACAGTAGATGCTCTCTGTGTTGTGAACATGATTCTGAAGTGGGACAACACTTTTTCTAGCCACCTTTGGCACTCAGCCTGGGCCATACAGAAAAGCCCTTACTGTGGTTGTTTCAGTGTGAACAATGCTGTGTACCCATCTGTTTTATTTAGGATGAGTTCTTGAGGACTGGAGAACAAGACCCTTTATAGCACATAATAGGCATTTATTGAAAGTGACACTTCCTTATCCCTGGATGGCTTTCCATATCTACCTCTTTCTGGATGGGATGGCCATTTTTAACAGAGATGACCAGGCTATTTTGAAGCCTGCTGCTTTGGGAGGTTAAATATAATTTCTCTGGGAAAAGATCCAACTGTATCTGTTTATTTCTGTCTAGCCTATGCCATGAGGCAAGACTGAATGTGAGAAAAAATGTGAAGCCAGCCTGGAGAAATAGCATGGCACTTGTGAGTGTGAGCCACCACTGTACAGACCTGTGTAGAGAGACCCAGAGTTGAAGGTACACCCACTTGTGAGACCCACAAGGATAAGCAACTTTGTCTGTCATTGGCTATATTCTTCTGGTCTGAAGAACAGGGGTCCTTGGATGGGTACCTACCCAAACTTTATTAGCAGGTTTTGCTTGAAATAAGTTCCTCATTCTAGTGATTCATATGGTTGGAAGAAAATGGGGGGTTCTTCAGTGACCTAATGTCCTGATCCTAGTCCAGGCTTTATACCTCTAGCCACTACACTGTTTTAACTCCTCTCTCTAGCTTCCCATGGGCACATATGCTATTTTATACATTTGCATTTTTGCATATTTTTCTTCACTGGGTTGCAACTGGGAAATTAGTCTTTCAAAACTTAGACCCACTGATTCTTGAGCTGTATAAGCACCAGTAACCAGTTTCTCCTTTGCTTCTGTGTGGTTGCTATTGTTTTTCTAGATTGTGTAGCACATGCTTTTTCCACAGTTGTATTTGCTACCTAGGAGATAGGAAACCTTGATGGAAAAGATTGTATTCATTCATGTATCCACTCATTAACACAGTCATACAACAACATTTTTTCTGAGACTACATGCCATTCTTGTCTGCATACAGTGTGGAGCACACACTGGGACATGGCAAATGATTAGAGCTGGGCAGTGAATAGGATGAGATGAGTATGAATGGATAACTACTGTATCTTAGACATTGGGAGACTACCCTGCATTACAATATATTGGAATATTGGATCATCCTGGATTTTTCTCTTGTATGAATAGGTGAAGTTTCTTCATGAGGCCTCCCAGAATGAAAAAAGCTGGCATGTCTCCAACCCATGCCTTTTCAAGAACTTACTGCCATATCCTGACTACCCAGTCTCAATCTGAATCCAGACCTTCCATGTGCAATCAAGAAAATTGACTGAACTCTCAGTTTCCCCACAACTGATCTTTTATCCTGGTGCAAATATTTTGTGCTATCATTATAGCTAGAATCCTGTGAACTGGATAGGATACATTCTCACTGTCAAATAGTGGGTCATAGGAACTGACTGTTAGCCATAGTCCCCAGGGGTATCACAAGAGGAGGAAATGGAATAGTGTAGCATAAGGTAACTGTGCCGTTGACAGGAGCTTGGATATCGTTGGATGTACCTTTTGTCATATTTTCATTCTCTAGTGCTCAGAACTTCCTGGCCCCTCTCTGTAAAGTCCCTCTGAGTTTTGTCAGCCTGATATGTTTTCCATAGTGTTCAGAAGAACTGCACTGATGTTAACCTCTTGTTCGCAACGTGGTCTATGATTATAGCATCATTCTGAAACTCTTCATTTTAGTTACTTTAAAATCTTTGTGAAAGTTTCATATGTGTATACAGTGTATCCTGGTCACTTCTTCCCTCAACCTAATTTTCTCTAGGGCACTCCTGGTTTATCTCCCCTCCAACTTCCTGTGCTTTAAAAAAATTATTACCCACTGAATCCAATACATACTTTTGGGGGATGGAAGAATATTTTGCATTTTGGTATTTGCATTTGATATACATTCTATGCTACACCTTTAAAAATAGACCAAATATGTCTGAAGATTGGGTTATACACTTCATTTTTATGTTTGATAAATTTTATGCCATATATTATGCTACTCATTTTTACATGTAAATTGAAAAATAGTTAGTAGAACATTTGTGTTAAGAAATGAGTATCGGCTAGAATCTTTGGAGTGTCCTAAGTACTCAGTATATAGGTTTCAGTTGCTATGAATTATAATCACTTTCTTTACAAACTTGGCACATCACTCTGGCTCATTTGAGGAATGTTGGGGAACCTTCCGGCTTCCCCTGTGAACACATGGTATGCACTGCTAAGTTCCCAGTTTCTCAGCAGGACACTGGAGGGGTTGGTTGCAAATGAACATCTATGCACCACTGCCTTCCAGATCTTGTGTTTCTCCTCCATCTCAATCAGGGTGGGACAGATCTTTTAATGAGCTTTTTTATCCAGTCAGATCTTCCCTTGTGAAGATTGTGTCTCAGTGAAGCTTTTGCTATAGTGGCTGCATCTCCAAGGAAAAGTCTCATCACAGTCCAATTTGAAGAATCACTGAGTTAGGAAGGAGATCTTCTAAGGAAGTGTTAAAAATAAAGAAAAAACTAGAATAGGCGAATTCCTGAGAAGGCGTGATAAAAGAGGGAGTGTGGGAGGGACTACTAACACTAAAGGCTCCTTTGAAAGGCCATATGGAAACCTACTGTAGAAACATCATACAATACGTATATTTGTGAGAAAATTTAAATGTAGCCACCAAGCAAAACCTCCTGTGCAAGAAGTGGGTTACAATTTGTTGAGTCATTGTCCAACAGGGTCCCAAAGAACATAAGAAATATCCCAGGGTATTACTAAGACTGTTAGTTATTTTCTACAACCTAATAGTAAAGTCTTATTCTTGAAAACTTGGTTTACTTATGTAATCAAACATGGAGAGATTGAGCTTGTACCCAATTTGAAGCTTCAGTCCTACTGCCTAGGATTTAAAAGTACTGTAAGTTACTTCACATGCTACTAGAGGAGAAAAGTAATCATAAATATCGCACAGCTATTAACATTGAAACCCTGAAATAATAGTGACCAGCCTGGAAAAATAGTGAAATAGTAGCACAAATGTTATGGAAGTAACTAACCACATTTTGATTGGATTTAAGGTATACTCCATTAGATAGTACTCATATCTGACATTGCTAAAGTGGCCAAGAACCTGTGGCTAGATGGCTTATTGGCACAAGAATAAAAACCTACTACTATTATTTTGCTAAAAGAACATAGCTGAAAGATGACTTCTAATGACATTGTTCTACTCATAGATCAATGCCTCACTCAACTCTCATCAGAGATGCTTCTTCTTGCAGTTGATGGTAATTAAAATGGAGAGTCACAGCTGGATAATGTGCAGAGAGGGATAGCCTTTGGAGCACTCAGTCTAAATGGTATGTCTATATTAAGCCCTTTCCTGGGGGCTGAGAGGTCTAGGTGGAAGAGATAGAGAGCTTTTAAGTCTAGAGGAGGTGGATGACTCCAATGAAACTGTCTTCAAATACTATAAAGTTGATTCATATATGAAGTCACAGAGAATGGGACAGTGTTGCATAAGGCCTGTATAGGTTCAAACCCAATAAAATGCCAGCACTGAGAAGGGAAAGTGGGTGCAAAGTCCCAACCTAACCAAGAAGTTATTTGCAATTGATACCTACTGCAAAAGGGAAAATCAGTTTCTCTAACTGAGTGCCACTGGAGCGTGAGCCCCAGGAAGTGACTCAACAGAAAATGGACTTCATAATTTGTTTTGTTACACACACACACACACACACACACACACACACGTACATATATATAATTTATTATTCTCTCATAACACATCCTGACCATAATCTCCCCTCTCCTTACTTCTCCTAGTTCTTTTATCCACTTCTCTTCTTCTCCATATCTACTGCTCTTCTGCTTCCCTTCAGCAAAGAGCAGGCATCCCAGGAATATCAACCAAACATAGCATAAAAAAATGCAAAAAGACTAGGTACAAACCCTCACATCAAGGCTGGATGAGGCAATCCAGAATCCAAGAGCAGGCAAAAGAGTCAGAGACAACTCTACTCCCCACAAAATTTTCAAACTAAAGAACCACAAAATGCACGTAGAGAATCTATTGTAGATCCTTGTAGGCTCTGTGATTGCTGCTTCAGTCTCTGCAAGCTCCTATGAGCTCTGCTTAGTTAATTCTGTTGTGCATATTCTCCTGGTATCTTTGATTTTCCTGGCTCCTATAATCTTTCCTAGGTCTCCTCTGCAAGGTTAGCCAAGCTCCACCTAATGTTTAGCTGTGGATCTGTGCACCTGCTCCCATCAGCTGCCAGAGGAAGCCTCTCTGATGATGACTGAGCTAGACACTGATCTATGCATATAGCAAAATATCATTAGGAATAATTTCATTAATTTTTTTTGTCAGTATTGTTTGGTTCTCTCCTAGGTCTCTAGGTCATCTAGCTTCCAGTCCCTACCTGTGAAGACAGTGCTGGGACACTGTCTCCTAATCCTTCTCAAGTGTTGCCACTCTCTGATGACCAACATTTAAATATCTATCATCTATGAAGGCCATTCCTACCCAATGAGAGAGAGAGTAAACATGGAGAACATGAAGTTGGATGGGAGGTGGTGAGAACCTAGAAGAGGTGAGGGAGGGATAATATAATCAAGATACTCTGTTGAAATTTGTTTTTAATAAAAAGAAAGATTTCTTCTCTTGCTTCATGTCTTTTCTCTTGCTATCCTGGGTCATCCTCAGCACAGCTGTGCCAGGTCCACCTGTAGCAGTATCCCAAACATGAGTAGTGGATATGGCTGTCTGCCAGTATCTTGATTTATTAATTTCTCAGATGTTTCTGTGTAGTCTTTTTATTTTATGGTTGAATAGCTGAGCTCAAGTAGTTACTTATCCTGAGTCACATGTGACAGGACCAAGATGTGAAATTATGTGGTTTTAATACCAGGCACTTAGCATTGGCCTTCTTTAAACCTATTCATCTCAGGTTGTCAAGAATCTTCTTGAGTAGGCAAAAAAGTAGACCACGAAGTTTACATGCAGTTTATTTCTGACCTTATTCTTTTCTAAACCAAGATCAAGGTTTTCTCAGAGATGTAGCTCAGTTAGGTAACACTGAGTAAGAGATACCAACAGCTCAAATAGCTGTTTAGATTGAGTTTTATTTTTCAGTCTTATGAGTAATCATTCCTCTCTGCCAAGAGGAGCTGGCCACACACAGTGAACACCATCCATCCATGGACCAATTATTGTTGATGCCCTTGCTCTCAGTCTGGTGCAAAGCTGACCTTTTAATACTGGTTTAGAATGTAAGTCATTTGAACAGAGCCACCCTGGATACCGTCTAATCCTGTCTAAGTTAAAATGATGTCAATTACATCTTGAAAATTTGGAAACCAGAAAGATAACAGTAGTTTCCAATGGCTAATTCAGGAGACTAAGTTTATGATTTGATTGTGTTGAAGTCAGAGCAAAAGAGCTATTCCCCAGGAGAGCCTTAGGCCTGCATCTGGATTGGGGGCAGAAGAATAGGGTTAAATGATGGGCCTGTGCTATTTTCAAAGTCATAGTGTACCTTTTCAAAGGAGGGAGGGGTTTGGTATAAAACCCTTAAATATCAGTGAAAAAGCAGGAAAAACTTGAGGCTTACTATAAACTAACTTTACAATAGCAAGTGAAAGTCAACATGTATGTGTTTATTGTGGGACAATAAGGAGGTAGGGGTGGAGGGTATCTGAAAATTGCAAACTAGCATAATAGCAAGAAAAACCAGAAGCTTACTGTAAGTTGATCTTTGTATATCTGCTGAAAGTAAGCATTTATGTTTACTACAAGAGAAGCTATAGCATGGTATAAAAATGAGATACTAAACAACTTACAACATTTTTTTCTGATAAAGGCTGCCAGGGGCACATTGGGCTACATTTGAATTCTCATAGTTTTATCAAATGACTGATTTCTTGATGAGGGGCATATAGGTGGTCTCAAAGCAATGACACAAGGTTATTTGAACATGGATTTCTCCCATAAATAGACCATGAGACAAAGAAATCCAAAACCCAACACTGGTGGGGATGCCCTCTAGGGAATGAACCTGAGACGGGAAGGCAGACAACTAAAATCACATCATTGAGCATAAAATTGCTGATTCAAACGAGCTTATTTTTACTTGTGTACAGAACTGGTATAGAACATTGGTCTCATCTGTCTGCCATAATCAATAGCCTTCTATCCACAGCAGATGGATATCTGTGAGACCCAGTGGGCACAGCAGGCAAAAGGGACCTTAACAGCTACAGAGATCCTACGGACAAAGTCCTGTCCCCAGTTGGCAGGGGGTTATGGGCTGGTTCTCATGATGATGGCAATGCTGAGAGTATGCAGTTACAGGACAGAATTACCAGAATGAAGACCAGAACAAGAAAGCAAGAAAGCAAGAATTTCCTGTTTTTGATTACTCCCTGAAATAATGAAAACTGTCCATGGTCTGCCAGACTCAGTAATCTTTCACTCCTTGTTTCCATGTGGGTTTTAGGTTGGTAGATGTGAAGGCACAGAGTCTTTCCTTCTTTAGAGTGAAGCTGGGTATAGCAGAAAATTCACAACGTCAAACAAATTAAGCAGTTTTTGTCGGCACTGAAAGTCCCACAGATTAGTGAAAAGAACCTCTGAGACTCTCTTTTTAAGTGAGTCTGCTTTTCAAGTAAATTCCTGGGCCAGTGTAAACGTTTGGCCATCTCTGTGCCTCCACCCATTTCCCTAAAGAAGTAGCCTAGCCAAGACCTGCTTTAAAGTAGTGGGGCATTGAGGATCTAGGAGAACAGGAAGTAAGACTTTTGCTTTGTTTTGCTTTGATTTTTTTGTCTCAGGTTTGTACAGCTGTGGAGCTTCTGGTCCTATTTCCAAATGCTAGGGCTGCAGTCCTGTGCCACTGTGCCCACAGTTTCTGTAATGCTGAGGATCAAAGCCAGGGCTCCATGCATGTTTTGCAAGTTCTCTACCAACTGCAATGCATCTTCAGGCCCATCAGAGAGTCAGTCTTAAGTAGAGCTGTGTGTTCCACTCAGTAAATGCATCCCATCCCCAGCTTGGTCTTAAAATGGGCACTTTTTGCTATCAATGGTAACTATCAATGAAACTTTTATTGTCACTGCTACTCAAGTAGCAGTGTTTAGAACTGGTTTAGCAGGGAAATAAGTTGCAGGTGGCTGAATAAACTGTTCCTCAGTTTATGGGAAATGTATCCTTATTGTATATCTACAACCAACCAAACAACAACAACAACACAACCTACCTGTAATCCCAGTACTTAAGAGGCTGAGAAAAAGAGGATTATGAATTCAACACTAGCCTGAGCTACATGGTAAAATACCCATATCAATGTCTCCCATCCAAAGGCCTAGGTCCACATGCATGAGTCTTGAAATGAGGTCATCCCTGGTTTAGCAAGGTGACCCTAAATGCTGTGTATGCACACTGCATGAAGAAAGCAGAGGGAAATCAAACACACGAAGAAAAAGGTATAGAAGGTGAATCGAAGCCAAGTCTAGACAGCTGCAAGCTAAGGGATGCTGATAGCCATCTGCAGTGGGCAAGGCTTCAAAGACCTTCCTCTGTCTCTAAACCTTCCTGCAAGACTAGATCCATGCTGACACCTTGACTCTGGAGTTTTGACCTTCAGAATTTCGAGAAGAAGAAAAAACCCTGTCATTTTAAGTCATGAAGATGGGTGATTATACTCATTTTATATTTATTTTATATATCATATATATGTATATGTGTGTATGTAATATATATATATTGACAAGCAGCATTTCCTCTGCATCTTCTGGCAGCTCTGGCATCTGTCTCTTTTCTGAGATGTTACTAGAATTTTCTTAACTTGGTAGCCTCACTCACACTTCCTGTCTGCCTTCAGCCAATTAGCTTCTTATTTAACCCATAGGTGGGACAATTATTAAAAATGTAACACATAATCCCACTACATATATATGTGTATGTATATATATATATATCGCAAATTATACACCAACATAGAAAGGTTGTGGTATGTATGCTCCGTTAGTCTGAAGTTGGCTATATATCAATCCCCCAAGTCTTAGAGGGTTTGTGGCACACTCTTTCTCCATTACACACAGTTAAGACGAGTCACATGGCATGTCAACTGTAATTATTTTTATTTTTTATTTAACATTTTCTTCCTCCTTTTGAGTTTTTGTCCTTAGTTGTTACCTATGCATCATGTGTCTCTGTCACCTAGTCAAGACTCTTCAGGTCTTCTTTATTTACTGAAAGAAAGGTCCTAGCTCAATAACAGTGAGTCACGCTCGGGTACAGTTAACTGGAAGTAATGGGGAAGTTTTTATTTCTTACCCTGGCATTTACAGATATGGAAAAACAACCTAAATGTCTAGTCTGTAGGTCAAAGGCTTTTCCTCCATATCTAAGAGGTATCATTGTTTCTCTTAGATAATGTATCTTTTGTCACCAGATAGTGTCAAATCAGACAAACTGAAACATTCCAGGGTTTTTAAACTAAGAGAATTCAGCTTGCAGAACTGATTTTTAAGTATCCAAAGTGAAAGCAGGACACAGAAAACCAAAGATCAATAACTAGAGTGGGCTGCTACTTCTCTTCAGGCTGTGGGTAGAGGGTAAATGGAACACAGCAGCATACTGGAGCTAGGTGCCCTTGGAATAATGCTACAGATACAGATGTAGTACCACCATTTCAGACCTATAGATTCTGCTAAAAACACCAAGTCCACAGCCCTCATTGCTGTTATTGCCACTTCTACAGACTAGAAAACATGGCAGAGCTAGCTAGATTTGGGAGTTGCCTTTGAAGGACAAAGACTAGAATTTATGCGGAGATGAGGTAAATCCAAACAGGTAACTATGGTTACAAAGCTCCATGGATATGTACATATTAAAGAATGAGCGTGACCTTTCACTACTTATTTATAGGTTCATTGTATTTCTATTTGATGCTGTTATCATCCACAGCACCACAACAATTGTACTAATAATTGGTACCTTTTGTCATTTGTAAAAATTTCTTGTAGTCATCTCCATGTATAGAATTATTTATGTGGACAGGCTACTCTTGTTTTTTCTTTTTTTCTTGTATATCTTATACCTGTCACTTAATGACTACTTGGTGGGCTGTGTTAACTGAGGTCCAACTAGAACCTTAAGTGTGAACAGTGGATGAAATCTTGAGTGTATATGTATGATTGATGTGAGAACAGCCATGTCAAGAACCCCAGAGCTTCAGACTTATGGAAATAGCAAAGCCCAGTTTGAGTTCAAAGCTTTCCCTGGTCCAAGTAGGATTGTTGACAATGTGTACAGAAACTACTAATCTTAGCTTCCTCCTGAAACCTGAGGCTGCTGTATACAGAGACCTCTTACTCTGTCTCTCCTCTCATGCTGCATAGAACAGATTCACTGAGTTTCTAGGTTACTGCGGCGTTCTCTCTATCAGAGCACATGGTCTACCTGATTGTAACTTTTCTAAAGATGTATCTGTCTATAATTTCTCCATTCTTTGTGGTCCCAGCTAATTGATCCCTAAGCTGTGTAGGTTGTGGCACTGAAGTCATATTGTTTCTATTCTCATAAAAAACACACACAACAGGTAGTGAGAATAGAAAGACAAAATTCAAGGGAACTAAAATGCAGAAGGACTCTTGCTCCTTTCCACAGGTGTGTCGGGGTGGTCATATTCCCACCAGCTCATCTCTTTCCATAGGCAACCTGAAAGAAATAGATGGCTAGGACACTTTGACCTGTGTGGTGACCACATGCATGTCCTAGAGCCCTATGGGGAATGGCATCTTGAGAGTTGCTGCTTTCTCCCCAGAGAGGAATCTCCACCATTCAGAGAATGTGGACTTGTGGGAGTGGTTGAAACAGGGTAAATGGACCTTTCCTCATAGTGTGAGGCTCTAATAGTAAGCTAATGATTGCGGCTTGGTCTCACTCATGAGCACAGCTTCATATACTGCATTTTAAATGTATTCTATCCATGAACCTGCAATTGCACTTAGTAGGTTTTCATTTGTCCAACATGCTGCCTGTCTCCCACTGTTTGTTTGACCACTGCCATATAAACTTGAGATTACTGATGACATATAGTTTCTTAGTTTGAAACCAAGACTGTGTTTTATAGGATAAATAAAAGGCACATATTTTTCTTGCATACCCATTATGATCATTTGTCAGTGGATGGAGTACTGTGTTGAGAAGTATTCTGAAGAGCTGATGTGACCTTATTATGGGGTTCCAGGAGATTTTTAAGGCTCCTGTATAAAAAATATGCTAACAATCATAGTTCTATCAATGAACATTTGAAAGTCCCATGGGGGAAATTCTGATTCTTTTCTATAATTCTAAAGTCACGGTGTCTATTACTCTGTTGTTTGAAAAAAAAAAAAAGCAAAGTTTTCATTTCCATTACACTTGCCTATCAGGAGACATGATGTATTTCATGGTATCATCAAACATTAGAACAAGATGAATCTGTAGAAAGGATTTAGAGTAATCATGGTGTTTCATAGCAAGTGGAAATAAGGCCTTGGGAAGCTGATTTCTCCAAAGGTAGAGCAGCTTGTTAATGTAGGTCACCTCACTCCCATTTGTCTTCTTTGGGACCCTTGCTTCTAGGGCAGGGAATCTGTCATTACTTTGCCTTTGTGCTAGTAAAATGTGGGATGTATACAGTCAGAGCAATGATGGGTCTTAAATGGTAAGGATGCCTCTTTTGTGTCTCAGAGCCTGGCTTTCTTGCTGGTTGAGTAAATATGAGTAAGTGGTTTGGCCTTCCAAGATTTGGCTTCTTCCCCAGTGAACTTGGTATGAGGTTTGTGAACAGTGGAATGAAGAACAGAAAGAGTATAGAAAGCACTAGGCCTGTTTTAGCAGATGTTATTTGTTAGTGATGATTGAAATGTACTCAATGATTCCTTCTTGTTCTGAGAGCCTATGATTAGAGACACTGCTTGGTAATAAACTAGAGTTACTCTGAGCTGTTGATAATAGGTTCATGTTTTCTTCAAGACGGTTTTACTAAATAAGGAAGTCTGTGGAGTGTGAGCCTTTCGTCATCAATCAATCCACATCTATTTCAGATAATATATTTCTTTGCCTCATCACTACTACTATTAGCAACTGTCAAAGTATATCTTCTGATATGGCTTTGATTTTAACAAACTAAAATTTACAGAGGACCTCGTGTAATTGCCATTTCCTAAGATATAATATCTCTTTGCCAAAGTTTATATTCTAATATAAATCTTTAAACTGGCTCATCTCAACAATCTGATGTTTTTTATGTTGATTTTTCTCTTTTGCTTTGTTTAGTTCCATAATTGCTTGGAACTCACTCTATCACCCAGGTTGTCATTGAACCCCAAATGCTCCTACCTTATTTTCTTGAGTTCTGGAACTACATGTGTGAACTACCATGCTTAGCTGGCCTTTATATCTCACATAGTGTTAATATTATTTTCTTTTTATTGGTATATTTCTGATTTGTAAGAAGAACATGCTCTAGAGAACCAGCATTTAGCATCAAGTGCCTGTCTTTTCTTCAAGGAGATTATGGAAGAGGACAGGAAACAGGGAAGGCAGCATGCTGGTGATAGCTTCAGAGTGAACAGGAATGCAGTCTTCCTGTCTAGAGGGCCAGAGTGGGAACTACTCTGTGTTGTTCAGAGAGTCACTTCTCAGGCTGGAAGGGTTAAGTGTCTCCCAAGCCAAACCTTAGCTATTTCCCACAAATGAAGATGTTTTTCTTCTTCTTTTCTAGCTTAAATATTTCTTAAAGACACAGTCTGTGTGGGAAATAATACCACCATGCTCTGAATGTGGGTTTCCACATATAAGGCTCACGATTAACTCATGAAGGTAGACTATGAGTCTCTTAGCTGTTACCCCTCCTTCTTGCAGCCCTTCTCTTCTGAACACCTTTCTTTCTTTCGTTTTTTAAATATCGTATCTTCAAGAAGGAGTCTTACTTAAAATAAAACAAACAAAAAACTTTTGTGATAGTTTCTGGTGGTCTGCTTTTGGAGGCAAAGAGTGAGCAAAGATATCTAAGCCAGGCAATGCAATGCCACATAACATTTCTGAAGCTGTTGGTGTTCCAGTTCCCTGATGCTGTTTCTATGAGTTTCTGATGTTCTTTTCCTTGTTCCTTCTATTTGCATCTTTGTGGCAGGGAAAATATGTCCTTTGCCTCTTAACTTTCTGATCATCCTTGGGTCAGGAACCTGAAGGTTAGAATGTAGGCTTTGTACGTGGAGATGCTCGGTGTATGTCTGTGTAGCAGAAGAATGATTGCTGCAATGGCTAGGAGAAAGTTGGAGATAACTCTAATGAAAGGCACTGCACAGTTTCAACTAGAGTCACAGAAGGACTCTGGTTACGTTAAGTATCCTATGTAGAGGAGACATCTGATGAGACACCACTTCTAGATGACTGGGCAGGGGAGCTCTGGAGCCTTACCTTAGACCCCCACACACACTTTATTTAGAGAAATCCCTCAAGTGAATACACGGAAGTGGAGATCCAGAACTGAGTGGAACACCCCAGAAGTCACATGGTGTGACTCATTGTGTACAAAAGGGATTCAGCCTAGTTCTTAACATCTTTAAATTACATCGTGAAGATGCAGTCAGTGTCATTTAGTCACTATAAAGTCATTTATCTGGGCCATAGTTTGCATTTTTAACAGCTCTTCCTTTGTTGTAAGATCAGCTAGGACACTGGACAGAGAGTAGGCCTCTGCTTAGTGTTCTCATAGTGATGCCTCGCTCTCCTGTGCCTCATCCCTCACCCCTCTCATTTTAAGGAGCATGCTGAAAAGAATAAAAATTTCAAATATAGAAACATTAATAAGAAAAAGATAAAGCATTACTTCATAAGACATATCATTTCCAATTTAAAATCTGAGACCTGAAAGAGTCTACCCAGTTAATCCAGTTCTAGCTTTCTCTCACCCATTTGGGCTACAGGCTCTTTTATCTACCCAGGATTAAGGTTCTTATTTAAATTCATCAAATCTGGGCAAGTAGGATATCTGATCCAATATGTAGGAAACCATCTTCCTTTCCCTTTAGCTTTCAGGAGAATTGTAAGTATTTATTTAGGCTGCAGTAATAAGCTGAATCTAATTGAAATGATCTTGGGAATCAGAGAAAACTCTATAGTCAAGCTTTCCCTTAAAGCATATCTGTTTGGATATCCATGAAATATACAATTTTTATGTATCAGTTAATTCAATCATATTATTTGACCTAATGTACTAGGTGAATGAATGAGGGGGGATGTTCTGGAAGCCAAGTTCACATGTGGCACTCTATAGTAAAGAGGCCCAATTAAGATCATACATTGAGTTAGCCCTCTCATTTGCATGTGAAAAGACCCAGTTATGGATGTTGCAGATTGTTTGCATGGTAGATTATGAAGAAACATTTCTTCCTTCTGCCATCCAGACACCATTTGAGTATTAATTTTGTAGGTTGAAAAGCTCTTGTGGCCATTAGTTATATCTAGTCAGAACTGGAATGGGTAGACATGGATTGGCAATAAAATAGGATGAAGCAGGAAATCATGCAGAATTTCTCACTAGCCAAAAGAGCAAGTAAAGGGCAGACTGGAAACCATCTGCGCAAAGACTAGCAGGCCAGTGCAGGGAGAGTGAGGTTGTCTTTAAGAACACAGCACATTTTCATATCTATCTTGTCTAGTGTCTTCCTCTCACTCACTTCATTCCTATGGACCTACAGAATCACTTCAGAGAAGGGTCAAAGTGTCTCTTTAATGTCTTAAATCACTAACAACCTCCAACAATGTTTTCTGGGGGTCTAATTGTCTGAAAACACTTGAAGAGGTCCTTGATAGTCAAGGTAATTATTTTAGTTCTCAAGTGGTCTACCAATTAAAGACATATAAAGAGAGTGATATTTAGAGCTCAGTTGTTGGAAACCTGCTTTCATTGATCTAAGTGAGCCTAGGCATTCACATTTTGTTTTAATTTTTAGCTTTACCTGTCTATCTAATATATGGCTAGGGTAAAATCTGAGTGCATTCAATTATTGTGTGGACACTCTGTGAAGGTTGCTTGCTTTTCTAGAATGTACTTAGTTCACCTATGAAGGCCTCATAATGTGGTTGATATGTTCTCTGTATGCTGCAAATAAAGTAACGGCCTATGTGGAACACTGTAGAAGTCGGTGGAGGATCAGAGGAGAGACAGGTAGAAGGAGGGTGGAGTCAGTCAGTCTCCATTCAACCCTGAGGAAAAGCCATGTAAGGAATACAGGTGAGCCACAGGCCAGGCCAAGAATACTAGAAATGGGTTGAATTACGATGAAAGATCTAGCTAGTAATGTGCTTGGGACATAGGTCAACCAGTATGAAGTTAATGTAAGTGTCTGATTCATTTCTTTGGGGGAAAAAGCCACAGTGAGGTAAGTCTAAACCTCTGGCCTAAATGGGGCCTAAAATATCCTACAACATCATAACTTGTCCCATTTAGGAGGAATGCCAGAGAAAGGTGGCCTGAATTGTTGGGCTCATCATTCCCTATGACCAAGTGGCCAAGTCTTGCTGACTTTGGAGGTAAAATCAGGAGATGGCTAAAAGGTTATTTCCTCAAGGATTTCTACATTTCTGGAGGCTACTGCTGTGGTTTCCAGAGGCGTTCAGCTCCTGTGTTGGGTATAGAGATACTATTGGAAAAGATCTTATTTCTTGTGAATGAGCTTGGCTGGGTTTGCAAAGAAAACTGTTTTCTCTTCCTTCAGACTTCAGTCAGCATATTTTTTTACTTGGTGAATTGCATATTCTGATTATATATAATATATATATATATATATATTACATTTTATCCTAAAATGTCTGATCTTGGCATTATCATTCCTGATGCAAGAGGAGGTGCTCTGGATATTAGGCTCTAAACTTTATCTGGCAGAAGAAGCCTAATAGTGCAAATGTTCATGATCCTTAAACATTTAGGCGTTAAAAAGAACTCCAATGTACTTTTTCTATGTACACCCCCATTACCAGCAATCTGCAGTAAATCTCTGACATTAACACAAACGACAACTACATATTTGACTAGGAAACAGGGATTAAATAAGAACAGCATATGAACACTTTAAAAATGTGCTATATATTTCATTTGAACACACAGAAAAGTGGATTAATAAAACATTATGTGTGTGTGTGTTGTTTATGTATACATATGAGAATGCATAGATGGATGTGTATGGGTTTGTGTTTGTAGGCCAGAGTTCAGCCTTGGAAATTATTGTCTTATACCAGCTTTAGGTTTTTGAGTTCTCAATATGACCTAGGATCACTGAGTGTGTGACATTGACTGTCTTGTTAGATATAGGGATTCTTATGTTTCTACTGCCCAACAGTAAGATTACAGGTGCATGCCACCATATCTAGCTTTTGTATGTTGATGGTGGAGATGAAGTTGGTGTTCTCATGCTTATGTGAGTTTGTGTGTACTAACTGAGCTTTTCTCTCAGCTCCAGGTCAGTAAATAGTAAGGGAAAAATGAAGTTAGGCAAAGTAGAAAAATGCAGATTACTTTTCCTCTAAAATGTAGTGCAGGTGGAACTAAAATAAGAATCTGGGGGATGCAATATGCTAATAGCTGGCTGAACAGAAGCTGTGCAAAAAGCAGTACCAAGCACGTATATGGTGAATGTGTTCAAGGCTCTTTTGTCCTATCTCTGAAGGTGCTGCTGGAATCTTTCTTCTTGTCTTTTTACATAACCTTCTCTGTGGGGTCTATGTGCCTCCCCATGGGGCTTTATTTGTCCTGCCAAATCTTATTCTGAAAACCAAACTTCTAAATGGAAGCTGTAAGTGGATACAAACAAGGCTGAGAGCTAAGGAATGGCCCTAGGTAGGAAGCTAAAGTAAATCTGACGATCCCTGCAGAGCAAACTCATGCTTCCCAAGAATCCTGCTGGCTTGAGGTATCCAGCCTCTCCAGATGGACTTGAAGCTTTCTGTACTGGGCTTTAACTGCCATGACAACTACAGTCTACTCATTACATGAAGAAAAAGATGAACTAACAACAGCAGAATTCTCAAGCTCACACTGTTGAAAGTAGATGGGAAGTTCCTGCCATGTTTTCATTATTGGCTTCATGTATCTATTTTTCAATAGTCTTCTGCCATCACCACTAAACTGCCTGGTTTTTTTCCCTTGTGAAAAATAATCAAAGTTTAACTTTGATTACTTTTACTGCTCACAGGTATAAGAAATATTTTCCTTGTGAATTTCTTATAGAGACCCCTGTCTTGAAGTTTTGTATCCCTTATTTTTTTGGAAACTTAGGAGAAATTGATTGTATTTGTCTGCCTGAACTGTTTCCTCTTCTATTTATACTAGCTCTAAGGAAACATTCTCTTTCATCTCTAACCAAGTGGCTAAGTGAGATTAATCAGGGTACCAAGGTATTCCATTGCCAGACCATTCCATGGTCACTGCACTACCGTAGTGACTAGATCAGCTGGGTTCTTCCAAGAGTCTGTCTGAATCTTTGGTTTGTAGTTGGAACTCTTGGGAAAAAGAAACTTTCATGGATATAGGATTGCCAAGCTGTAAGAATCTCAGCTTGAATGTTTCCATAGCCATGAGGTTAAGAATGAGGTCAACCAAGAATGCCTCCAGGATCCTATGGCCATGCATGCACTGTCAGTACCCAAGGCAAATACCTAGACAGCCCAGGGTTATGTAATCTCTTTGCATGCAGTTTAAGTGCAGGTGCTAAATTCTCTTATTAAAGGCTAGCCGTTCCCCTTTTCTCTCTCTCTTCTCTCTTCCATGAGGTCATGTCTGAACCTACTCTCTTCCTCCTTTCCCTTCTCTTTTCTCTTCTTCTGTCTATATTCAGCTCTCCTTTCTCCCCCTCCCTCCAATAAGAATCTCCACTTGAGTGTTGCTGCCTGTATGGTATGTCTCTCTCCACAACTCTCAACGACCATGAGCGCTGCAGGATACATTTGAAAGTACTTGGTGCTGTGACACTCAGCAGGCTCTTCCAATAGTCTGAGATACGCTGGCAAACTGACGATTTATAGGCACCCCTCCCCCTCTACTTCTGGTCTTTTTCCTGGATGTGAGGCTTTACTTCTCCAGCGCAGTCCTAGCTTTTCTTCAAGGTCTAGTACCAGCAAACTGTCTCCCTTGGACTCTTAGCCCATCAGCCCCTGGACTTTTGAGTGTGCCTCCTATCTTCAAGGCTCCTGGACCATTGGGTGACAACCAACTGGCTAGCTTGTGTTTTTTTTTTTTTTTTTTTTGATAAATAATGTATTTGATACACAGGATGTATATTCTATAATGGAGTTTCTGGTCCCCTGAGAGGGTCCTTTTCCCAGAGCGGGGCCACACACCAACTCATAAGCTCCCTTTTTGCCTGTTCTTGCCCCTGTTGCTGTTCCTTGCCTTCCCAGGACACAGCCTTACTAGTTTGGTACAAACTTGTCCTGTTTTTACCCACAGGATGAATATTTTGATTTCTTTATTCAAAAACATATTTTTAAGACTATGCCTGACAGGAAAGGAATGTAAGTCCTAGTCTTATAAAAGCTGCTAACATATTGAAGACTGTAAGAAAATACAAGCTGATAGTCATTCATGTCTGATAGACAGATAGTCTCAAATGCTCAAAGACCTGCAGAAAATGCCAGTTAAAATGTCTAAATAAAAAGCTTTCTGTGATATAGAGACATACCACTTCATGGCAGCACCTCTATTTCCTCCAAAGAAGATGGATGGGCACAGAAGAGCCTCCAACTAGAACTTACTCCAAAAGCAGTAACAGCAGCCACTGAGCAAAAACTGCCTTTCACCTCAACTACTGCCAAGGCCTTCTTGAGACCATGGACAAGGACTATGTGGAATGACTGCCTCACTTTTGACTAGACCAGGTAGGCTGGCCCTCTTCACATCTTCCTACCCCACAACTGTTAGATTTTATGCTGCCTGGCAGCCAAAGACTGTTGTTGTGTAGGCCCCTGCTCTGACCTTCACTTGCACTCTGAGCCTTGAAGGCCATAGCCTGCAGATTGCTAGCTCGTGCTCTTTCCAATTTGTTCCTGTCTTTCTGCCTGGGGAAGTTAGATGAGAAAGTTTCAGTTCTTTCCTCCATTTCCTTCACTCACTCAGCCACCTCCATTCAGTAAATTTCTTCTGGTTATAAATTTAAAGATGTGTTTCATTAAGATGAAACCAGGCCCTAAAAAAGTGTTTATATCTTTTAGCCCAAAGTTATAACCTTTTGTTATGACACCAAGATGTAAATCTGTTCCAGTTGTTTTACAGACACCTGCAGATTCCTGCACAGGTCTACTCTTCCTGCAAGACTCATGCAACCCACAGGGAGTTCTCCAGATATGTCAACCCCTATACCAGCTCTGAGGATGCTAACCAGGTATATACTGTCAGGTTAACTTTACCCACTCATATAAAATGTCCATTATCTCTTAACTTGTTGATACTTTTACAGGATGGATAGAAGCATTTCCCACCTTCAGAGAAACAGCAGATGTAACGGCTCAGGTATTCCTGAAGAAAACATCATCCCTCAATTTGGCATGCCATCTCCCCAAGCTTCTGGGACTTCATTGCTGGTACCATCTCTCTTGGATCAATGAAGCAACTGTAACCTGGTTTCCCAAGATATCTTAACGAAGGACATATCTGTTCTCCTTTCTCACTCATTTACCCTTGCCTCTTCTATACAACCAGGGCACTTTCTTATTTCATTCTTTCTGGCAGTTATCACACTTCCCATGGCTAGCCTGTTCATGGGAATGATGATAACAATTTATTTATTTTTCCTAGCAACCTGCCTTCGCAGATGCCTGATGTCTTCAAGATGACAGTTAACAGAATGCTTCTTTACCTACACCTCCTGCTTTGGGTGACCATTACTCCCAACTACTCCTAAAGATGGCCAATGCCCCAAGTTATCAGGAAATAGTTTTGAGGACCTGGCACCCCAACAAATCACTTTTTATAATAACCAAAAGGGAGAAATGCTAGTATTTTCAGCATCTCTAGTTGCATCTAGGTAATTCAATATGGAGAATAGGTTTTTAAAAGTTCACTCAAGCATTAGGGACAGTCCCTGATCCCACTGCTAGAAGTCCCATAAATAAACCAGCTACACAGTTGTTACACATAAACAGAGGTCCTAGGTCAGTCTGATGTCAACTCCCTAGTTGTCAGTCCAGAGTCTGTGAGCTCTTATGAGCTCAGTCTAGTAGATTCTGTGGCTTCCTTTGCTATGACCTTGACCTCTCTAGCTCATATAATTCTTCCTACATTTTTACAACAGGATTTCCAGAGCTTGGCTCAGTGCTTGATTGTATATCTCTGCATTTGTTTCCATAAGTTATTGGGTGAAGGCTCTGTGATGACAATTAGGGAAGTCACTAATCTGATAAAAAAGATGGCCAGTTCAGATACCCTCTCCATTATTACTAGGAGTCTTAACTGGAGTCATCCTTGTATATTCCTGGGAATTTCCCTGGTACCGGGTTTCTTTCTAATCCCCAAATATCCTCCCATCAAGACATCTCTTTCATTATTCTCCTCATTTGTTCTGTCCCCAACTTGTCCAACTGATCACTCATGTTCCTCATGCCCCTCCCCTAGTTTACCCATGATATCTCTTCTATTTCTCCCCCTCCCCAAATTATGTGTTTCTCTTTGGGATCTCCTTGTTACTTAGCCTCTCTCTGGGTTTGTTGTCTATTTATCTTTTACTTTATAGCTCATATACATTTATGAATGAGTACATACCATGTTTGTCTTCCTAAGTCTTGGCTACCTCACTCCAGAGGATTATTTTTCTACTTTCATAATGAAGCTATGAAACTGAAGCACATTTCATAATGTATTTTTATTTTTTTACAGCTGAGTAATACTCCATTGTGTAAATATACCACACATCCATTCTTCAGTTGAGGGACACTTAGGTTGTTTTCAGGTTTTTGGTGTTCTATTCAGAAATTTGTCTCCTGTGTTCAAGGCTATTTCTCTCTTTCTCTTCTATAACATTCAGTGTGTTTGGTTTTATGTTCAGGTCTTGAATTCACTTGGAATTGAGTTTTGTGCAGGATGATAGATGTGGATCTATTTTAGATGCCTACATCCGGTTATGCCAGTACCATTTGTTGGAGATGCTTTACTTTTCCATGGTATAAGTTGAGCTTCTTTGTCAAAAATCAAGTTTTTATAGGTAAGTGGATTTACACCAAAGGCTTTAATTCAGTTCCATTGACTTACCTGACTATTTTAATGCTAATACCAAGCTGTTCTTTTTACTGTAGCTGTACAGTAGAGCTTGAAATCAAAGATGGTGATACCTACAAAAATTATTTTACTGTTTAGAATTATTTTAGCTATCCTGGGATTTTTGTTTTCCCATGGAAGTTGAGTATTATTTTTTAGAAATCTGTGAGGAATTGTGTTGAAATTTTGATTGAAGTTTTAATGAATCTGTAGATTGCTTTTAGTTAGATTGCCATTTTTACTCTATTAATTCTACTGATTCATGAGCATAGGAGATAATTCCATTTTCTGATATCCTCTCCATTTTTTTTCTTCAAAGATTTAAAGTTCTTTTTATACAACTTTCATTGGTTAGAGTTAACCCAAGATATTTTATATTGTTTGTGTCTGTTGAAAGAGTGCTATTTTTTTCCTCAGCCCAATTATCATTTGTATATAGTAAGTATACTGATCTCTTGTATCCAGCCATATCACTGAAGATGTTTATCAGCTGTAGGAGCTTCTTGGTAGAATTTTTTGGGTTACTTAGACATACTATCATATTATCTGCAAATAGCAAAAGTTTGACTTCTTTATTTCCAATTTGTATCCACTTGATCTCCTTTTGTTTTTGTTTTTTTTTCATTGCTCTAACTAGAACTTCAAGTACTATATTGGATAGATATGGTGAGAGTGGACAGCCTTGTCTTGTTCCTGATTTTAGAATGATGGCTTTGAGTTTCTCTCCATTTAGTTTATGTTGGCTTTTGGCTTGCTATATGTTGCCTTTATTATGTTTAAGTATGATCCTTATATTCCAGATCTTTCCAAGACCATTAAGGGGTTTTTGATTTTGTCATAGGCTTTTTCAGCATCTAATGATGTGTTAGGTTGTTACGTTGCTATGGCCACGCCCTCACCTGCAGGGGCTTGCTCCAAAGCCTCTGACATAGGCATGCCTACCCTTTAAAAGCTCTAACCACATGGGAGACTCTCTCTTTTTGTCTTCCTCTCTGTCTCCTACTCTCTCTTTCTCTCCTGTCTCTCTTTCCATCCCCCTCCCCCTCCTTAATAAACCTAATATGGCTCCCTTGGCAACGTGCTGGCGAATTCTTTCACTTGCAAACTCCTAATAATGTTTTTTTAATGTCAAGTTGTTTATATGCTGGATTACATGAATAGATTTTAACTTATTGAGCCATTCTCACATCTCTGGGATGACGCCTACTTGATCATGGTGGATGAATTTTTTGATGTGTTCCTGGATTTGGCTTGCCACTATTTTATTGATTATTTTTGCATGAGTGTTCATGAGGATACTGGTCTGTAATTCTCTTTCTTTGTATCTTTGTGTGATTTGTATATCAGGGTAACTGTAGCCTCATGAAAAGAGTTTGTTTGGCAGTGTTCCTTCTGTTTCTGTTGTGTGGAACGATTTGAGGAGTATTGGTATTAGCTCTTATTTGAATGTCTGGTAGAATTTTACATTGAAACCATCTGGCCCTTCTCTCTCTCTCTCTCTCTCTCTCTCTCTCTCTCTCTCTCTCTCTCTCTTTTCTTTTTATGTGGTTAGGAGAATTTTAATGATTGCTTCTATTTTCTTAGGGCTATCTATAGGTCCCTTTAGATTGTTTATCTGGACTTGATTCAGTTTTGGTATGTGGTTCCTATCAAAACATTGTCCATTTTTTGAGATTTTTTTTTTAATTTTATGAAGTAGAGATTTTTGAAGTATGACCTAATGATTCTCTGGATTTTTTCAGCATGTTTTTATTTTTTCCTTTTCGTTTCTGTAAATTTGGACATTCTCTGCCTTTTAGTTAGTTTAAATAAGGGTTTTTCTATCTTGTTGATTTTCTCAAAGAACCAACTTTTTGTTTGTTGATTCTTTGCTTTATTCTCTTTATTTCTATCTTATTGATTTTTAACTCTGAGTTTGATTATTTCCTCTTATCTCCTCCTCCTGGGTAAGTTTACTTCCTTTTATTTTAGAGCTTTCAGTTGTGCTATTACGCTGCTAATGTTAGATTTCTCCAAAGTCTTTATGCAGTGTAAGGAGATTGAAAGTTTTTTGGCTATAATAATCTGGGGTGGCGGGGGCTGGAGAGATGGCTCAGCGGTTAAGAGCACCCTCTGCTCTTCCAGAGGACCCGGGTTCGATTCCCAGCACCCACATGGCAGCTAACAACTGTCTGTAGTTCCAGTTCCAGGCAAATAAATAAAGTTAAAAAAAAAAAATCTGGGGTGGCATTCATGGTCTCTAAATGTTTCCAAAATATCTATCAAGGACCTTTTGGGTTTTAGTCTCCACTAAGAGACTAGATGTAATTCTGATAGGTCTACATTTGTATGCTTCTTGGCTCTTTTCCTTTGCAGTTTTTATCATTTTAAAATTCTGTATGTATATTTAACATTTTGATCATTATGTGAGGAAGGGACTTTTTCTCTCTTTTTGGTCCAGTCTATTTGGTATTCCATAAGCTTCTTGTACTTTGGTCCTTTCATGGTGTCCCAGATTTCCTGGATATGTTATGTTAAAATTTTTTTTTGATTTAACATGTTATTTGACTGATAAACTTACTTCCTTTATTGTATCATCAATGCTTGAGATTTTCTCTTGCATCTCTTGCATTCTGTTGGTGATACTTGCATCTATATTTCCTGTTCACTTATCTAGATTTTCTATTTCTAGAATTCCCTTGAGTTATATTTTTTTAACTGATTCTATTTCAATTTTCACGTCTTGAACCATTCTCTTTACCAACTTCATTGTTGTTTCTTAGCTTTCTTTAAGGAACTTATTGATCTTTTTTCATTTTTTTTGAAGATCTCTATCATCTTCATAAAGTTATTTTTTAGGGTTTTTGTGTGCATGTATGCTTTGGCTGCACTGGAATGTTCATTACCACTGAATTCTGGTGGTGTCATATTGCCCTTTCGGTTGCTAAATGTATTCTTACTCTGACATTCATACATCTAGATTTGGGATGATTATAGGTCTTGGTGTTGATTCTTGTGTTGTCCTTGTTGGATAGGTGTTTTGTTCCTTTATTGTCTGTTTCTTCATTGTATTTAGGCCTGAATGGCCAAAGGTTTTGGTATCAGGTCTTCAGGTCCAGGAGGGTGACTCAGCAGAGGGTTGTGAGAGTTTGGGTGCCTAGATCCAGTGCATCTTCCTGTTCTTCAGACTGGTGTGGACTGTACCTGTGTTATGAAGTCTGTTTCTCCAATTGATGTTGATGAACTATAAGGTAAGTGGGGTTGGGCTGTGAAGTAGGTTTAGGAAAATAGAATTCAGTGGGTGGCAGCAGGGGTGGTACAGTCTGCATGCAGGTATCTTACCTGATAGCCAGCTGCTGGTCATTGTACCAGAGTAGCAGAATTCCACCACAGTTGAGGATAGTGCTAGCTTCCTTGCTGGTTCTGAGATGAGAGGGTATGTGCCTTGGGGCTTAGGGTCTTGAGGTTGGGACTGTTCACCTGGTAGGCCAGCCACTCATCTATTCTTCCAACTGGTATGGGTTGTAACTGTGCCTATGGAATCTGCTGAAGTTAATGGAAAGGGCTGACCATGGGAAGGATAATGAAGTGTGTGAGGTTGTAATGTTCTGCCCAGTCTCAGAGACCCCCAGAAAGATCCCCAGAATCACACTGAGTCTCCAAATGCAAATGCAAAGCAAGGCTTTATTACAGCTGGACAGCTGAGCTCAGCTCCTGACTGTTACACAGCAGTGCCAATGGAGAAGAGACTCCCCCTCACCCCAAAGCAGGGCTTTTTAAAACAGAGATCAAAGAAAGACTATAGAAAAGCTGTTAACAGGCTGGGAAGTGAGGAGCCCAGAGAAAGTTTCTTTACTATCACTGTCAGGAGGGCAGCTGCTGGCTGATTGTTTTAGGATGGAGCAAAGATACTTCGAAGGTGGGCCGGATGTCCTCTGATTACCTAGGACCTTGGGTGTTTGGCCTTGGGGGTTTAGAAACTAGGTTGGAGGACTAGAAACTTCTCAGTTCCCAAAATAGCTCCAGACATCAAGGTTGAGGGACTTTAGTTTTCACAGGATTGGGTAGCAAAGTATATCTTGGGGGAACAAAATTTAGTGGGGCCTACTGGGGACTGCTAGAAACTTTTCTTATAATATTTTGCAAAGAATCTGACTACTTTCTGACCTTGCCCTGAAAACTTGCCAAAAACCTAAATTTTAGGCTTTTGAATTAAAGGCTTTGATGGAGATTTCAAGGCAGCTTAGTATTGACTATTATGTGGCTATCAGTAATTAAACACTCTTATGCAGTTCTACAATGAAAAGGTGCAAGCTGAACAAAGAGAAAAACAAAATGTACAGTTTGAAGAGAAAAGGGCCACCTAAAAATGTAATGTTGGAGCCAAGTCCTATGCTCAAGGAGATAAAAAGTTTAAAGAAAGGCCTTTTTCAAACTGGAATCAAAGGAGTGGTCATCTCAGGGCAAGATCCCACTCAGCTTCCTACTTGTTAAAAGGAAGTGAGGGAAGGCTTAAACAGCAAAGGAAAGAAAGCTCACGGAAATGTAGCTCAAGGAGGGGCAGGTTCTAGCTTCAGAAAGCAGAAGAACTTGGAAGCTTAGGTTCCTGGTTTTGGATTTAGAGTCTGGAAAGATAAAAGGATTGTCAAATCTTCTTCCGGGGTTAAGGAAAGTCACTGATGCCAGGTATGTGTCAGGGGTGTCCCTGCACAAAGGCCCAGAGAGGCCATTGTATAAGGATGGATTGTGTTGGAGACCCTGTGATGTTGGAGAGGCCAGAGCTATAGGACCCCTGCAGATGTGTGGAGCCAAGAGGGAGAACTGTGTCACAGTCAACAAAGCTGTAAGAAGTGGGAGATTGTAAGCACACTTTGGCATCAGACACAGATGCAGAATTTGCAGTTTGTACTTCTAGTTTTTGGTTCCCTGTTTTCTTCACTATACCAAATTTCCTCTCTTTTGAAATATAATGTATATTCTGGGGCATCTTATGTTGGAAATACACGGGGGTGAGGATGGTTACAATTAAAACTTTACTTGAATCTTAAAAGAGACTTTGAACTTTGGACTTTTAAATGGTATTGAAAAGGACTATGATAAACTATGGGGATTTTTGAAGTTAGACTGACTGTACAATTTATGATGTGGCTACTGTGAAGGGATAGATTTACCTTTCTAAAACTTTATATCAAGGAAAGACTTTTTTATTTTAGAACATCTAGTGCCTGAGGGCAGGCCCCAAGTCTAAAAAGAATCTAAGAAAAATCTCAGAAACGTGCCTGACATCCAATAGATTCAAAACTTGTTTTTTCTCCAAAAGTTTAATCAATAGTTTCCAAGAATTACTCTACCTTATACACATTTACCCAATCCTAAATTGTCAAGATGTGTAACACCCCACTTACATATTTTTTCTCATTAAAAACCCTCTCACCCCTGAGTTTGGGGCTAAATTTCCTATGCTGCATCAGATAATAAGATTTTTGGCCCTGGTTCAAACCTGTCCAAAAAAATATACTGACCCTGGTGAGTTTGTATCAGAATCCAGCTCCCTGGTGGTCTTTACATCTCTTGATATGAGTACTACAGCTACAAGCCCTTGGTATCTAGGGAGTGAAATGTAATGGTTTAAATGAGAATGGCCCCTACATATGTTTGAAGGGTTGGTCCCAATTTAGTGAAGCTGTGTGAAAGGAATTAGGAGGTGTGGCCTTTTTGGAATAGGTGAGAACTTGTTGGAGGAGGTATGTCACTAGGTGTGAGTTTTGAGGTTTCAAAAGCCTATACCAGGCCAAGTGCTTCTCTCTTTGTCTGCTGCCTGATTATAATGTAAAGCTGTCAGCTACTGCTCAAGTGCTCTGTCTGTCTGCTTCCCACTATGATGATCAAGGCCTAACCCCATACACTGTAAGTAAGTCTCCAATTAAATGCTTTCTTTTATGAGTTCCCTTGGTATGGTGTCTCTTCACAACAACAGAACAGTAACTGAGGCAAATAGGCAGCCAAATAAAGAAATCAAAGGGACACATGTGGTGTGTCTCTTTAGTGTAGACTTTAGCTCCCTAGTCTTATGTCTCTCTGGTACATTACAAATATTTTGTACTCAGGTACATTATACATATTTTTATCTTTTCACTCCTTTTTGTTTAGTTTTTAACATTCACCTTTTACTTTCTTTTTCAGACTTCACACTTTCTATAAGACTTCACACTTTCTATAAGTTCTATCTAAGAAATCAAATGGTTTTCTTACTAGTGGCTCATTTATAACATCTTAAGATGATTTCTTATGCTTTGTTTGGTGGTTTAAATAACAGTGGTTCCCATAGGCTAATGCAGTTGAATGCTTAGTCATTATGCAGTGGTACTACTTGACAAGGATTAAGAGTTGGAGTAGGTGTGGCCTCATTGGAGAAGGTATGTCACTGGAGGTGGGCTTTGAATTTCAAAAGTCTAATTCAGGACCAGTGGTTCTCTCATCCTGCTACCTATTGAAGTGTTTATCTAATTATTCTTTAGCAAGAGAAAAACAGAGAGTCAGTTATTGGGTTAAGAACCTGAGAGATTAGAGAAACATTGGAGCAGCCACCAGGGACTGCCTACCTCTTCCGTTTCTCCTTTCAAAAGGACCGAGATCCTCCCTCAGTCCCCACCTTACCACTTCCTATTTCCCATCTGTTCACAGTCCTCCAAACCTCTATGGTTAATTTTGGTCAGAGAGTGGCTAGCTCCTCCCTCTGACTCAAAGCAAGCTTTATTGTCAGAATAAAATCAAAATATCACACAACAACCTATGGATTAGGATAAAGAACTCTCAGCTACTTCTCCAACACCATGTCTGCCTGTATCCACGATGCTTCCTGCCATGATGACAGTGCACTAAACCTCTGAACTGTAAACCAGCCCCAATTAAATTTTTTTTCTCTATAAGAGTTGCTGTGGTCATGGTGTTTCTTCATAGAAATTGAGTACCTACTAAGACATTTTGTTAACTGTGAACATATTCATAATTAAATATTACCAAAACATTATTTTGGTGAAGTGTTTTGTTTACTTTTTAATCCTTATGCCTTTCCAAAATTCATGTATTGAAACATAATCAGCAATGTGCTAGAATTAAAAAGCAAGATTTTAGGAGGTAATTAAAGCATTGAGGAGGGGCCCTAGAAAATGGGTGTAAGAGCTTTATAAAGTAGCTATCACACAGTCATTAACATATATGATAAGTATAGGGGCTGGGCTAGAACACAGGAGGCACCTCACTCACAAACACACAAGGGTAGACATTTAAACATTTCTTCCTATCCTAGCTCTGTATCTTTATTGACCATGTTTTGAGTATGTGTCTGCATGTGGCTATGTACATGAGTGTAGTTAGCTAACTGGAAGGCAGAGGAGGAAGTCCAAGTCCCTGGAGCTGGGGTACAGGTGGCTGTGAGCCAAGAAATTCCAGTACTCTTCCTTAACTGCTGGGACAACATCCCATGTTCATGTGGGGGGTTCTAATTTCCATAACATGTTAATTTCCATAACAAAGTCTGTAACATTGTACTGAGGCAGAAAGCAAGAGTAGAAAATGACCAGTTAGCCAAAGGGTTTGAAAACAATTGCTGGCTTCATTCTCCAAGCACATCCTTTGAGAACACAGTAGCCTGAACTGTAACATCTGTAGATCCAGGGGTCCTATCTGTTCCCAGAGTTAGGGACACTGAGAGTCAGAGCAGGGAAGAGCATACTCTGCCATGCTAGGATGGACAGCGTACTCATTTTGAGATGGTGAGATTTGCAGTCTATGTGCATTTTCTCAGGTAAACTCCTTTATTTGTCCATTCTGGATATCTATTTGTTCTCAAAATGTTGAGGATTAGAGGTTGGATTAGAAATTGAGTTTCTGGGTTAAAACTGAAAATAAAAAAAATGCTTTTCTCAAAACAAAATAGAACAAAATCCAACAAAAAACTCTGTTTTCCATGGATTTCTAAAAGAGAAAATCATATACATATATATATATACATATATATATGTATATAATCAAGTGCTTCCTATGTGGACATGGTTTAAGGCACCACTGGTCACAAGACCATCTGGTATTGAAGATGGTTGTGGGTAAGATTCACTGTAGTGCTGTCCACTTCCTTTCTAACGCAGAGAGCTCAGAGAGCCAGTTGGCAGGTGGAATTTTCATCAAGTTCCTAATTTTATAGAATAAGAGATTTTGCTGAATGCTGTCAGCTCATCTTAGCTCTGCTTCCTTCTCCTGACACTAGTTAATGAATCCCCATGGACAATAATCCCCAAAGCTAATGAACTCACACACAACAACACTTTCAGTCCCCACATAAATCCAAATGCTGCAAATGGTTTCAGACTCTCCCATTAAGCCCTGACCTGGGAGCAAGCTACTGCCAGCCAACATGGTCTTCTGATAAGCCCTGTCACTGGGAATCACTGCAGCTCCTCAGTGTAGGCCACTTAGTTTTCTTTGTAATTAACCCTTCTCTTTATAGTTAATAGGTTAATGGTACTTACAGCAGACTTTGATGGGCAACGCCCTCCCCGCCCCCCAGTAATTTGCCTGAGGGCTGCTTTTCGTATGTGAGGCAAAGAATTTTTAAGTCTTCCAGCAGTACTTCAGTTGTTGGAAAGTTTCTTAGAAATTTAGTGGAGAAGACCTTCAACACTGAGAAACATCTGGTAAGATTTGATTCCCTTTTTCTCTTTCTATTTATTCATTATTTCATCAACATATAGTTTATCCACAGTAAGTGGGTTTGTGACTTCAGTCATGTCCTTTCATGTGCCCAGGAATATCCTACTATGAGTGGCTAGCGATACAAAGTTCAGAGAACTTGACATAAGAATTATATTGCCTAAAATAAAACAATAATAATATATTGCCTAAAAGAAGCTTTGCTTTTCACCTGCGAAGTGCAATGACACACTTCCTGGAGTTGAAAAGGAAGAAGCTCAGATTGTTAAACAGCCGAACTGCTAACAAATAATCTTTATTAGAGTTCGGCATAAGTAAGAGCAAAGACAAATATACTCACATTCAAAAACCCCAAAACTCTCCAAGATCCAGACATGAGAGAGTGAGTGCACCATCTTCCAGCTCTGTTGCCAGAAATGATCATTTGCTGCTGATTAAAGACATACTAGACACTGTCTAACGCACATACTTGTCCTGAGACTGGACACAGCACTGAAGTGAAGGCACATAGCACATGGCCATGTGATGCCTCTTCTAAACTGCCCATAGCCAAGCATAGCAGCTGCCTTTTCATAGCTACATCTCCAGGGATAGATAGTCTTGTGTGGTCTGAAGACCAGATTAGCTCAATATGCAGCTGATATTACATATTTATATTGCACAGCATTATAGCTTTAGGAAATGTCTCATTTTCAGACTTTCTATTTGAGCATCTCCTCCATCTAGGTAGTTCCTTCATGCAGCCATGTCAAACTTCAGGGTACATAGAAGAGAGCCTGACTCAGTGAACATGCCCAGGCTTTTGCCATGTTTTAGGTACAAGAGAATGTGAATCCAATATACATGGACTCATAAACTTCATAGCCTAATGACCAGGTAGACTAATAAACAGATAATTCTAGTGCATGGGCAAATCTCTTGCCAATCTGTACAAATTGTATTTAATTGGTAGTTGTATTGGTGTAATACAGTTCTCCACTAAATTCTTTCCACAGCCTCATAAGTAGAGAAGTCGATGTCATTTTGCAGACAAAGAGGGGAAACAGTCCAGCTCAGGCACTGCATTTCTTCTCATGATGCTCTGTGGTCTCTGATAGAGGCAAACACAAAGGTTTGGAGAGAAAAGAGGATTAGAAATTCAGCCAGTATGGTGCAGCAGGCAGGAATGGACCATCCCTGATTAAAAAAAAAAAAAAGAATCCAAAGTGAGGAGACAGAATGAAAACTGCTTAATTCTGGGATACAACACTGTGAACAGTGGAATGGTATGCATGAAAAGGAAACATACTTGTTCATGACTAGATAAGGCATATGTGAAGGTGAAATATGTTTCAGATAAATCATGGAGTCTATGTTATGTTCAGAAATGATGAGGCAGCATGCATATGGCAACATGCATAGGCCTTACGAGCTCATGTAGTGAGGAAGATCCAGAACTGCATCTATAGTCCATTTTCACATTTTGAAATAAAATGTGCATGTATGCAAGTCAAAAATTTATATTATATAAGAACATGTGAAATAAAATGGTTCCTAGGGCTGGAGAGATAGCTCAGTGCTTAAAAACACACTCGGTTCTTCTAGGGAACTTGAGTTTGGTTCCCAGAACCATAGTGGATGGCTTAAATATACTTATAACTTCAGCTCAAGGGCATCTGGCACCTCTTCTGGCTCCTGTGTGCATCTATACACACATGGTACACTTGTGGGTATACACACACACACACACACACACACACACACACACACACACACAGATACCATAGAACAAAATGACTCTTACCAAGAAAATTATAATGGTTGCCTTTGGTATAAGAAAGAGAATGAAGAAGAGGCAGAAGATAAAACAAGAAACATATGGCACTGACAGTGTGCTATGAGCTAAGGAGAATAAGTGTAAGGAGGATGAAAAACAGGGAGATAAGGATTTTTGAATGACTATATTAGGATTAGTTCTTTCCCACAATTCCACAGATGTACCCAAAGCCCCCAGTTATTTCCTACAGCAGAGTCCATCTCCTTCTTATGGATGATTGGTCCAAGGGTGAACACTGACCTCAAACTCAGACCATGAGCTCACTTTGTTAGGATTTTGTGCAGATTTGGTATAGCAAAAATTATCCAGTTATCTGGTGGCAGATTTCTATGAATGCAGGGGCTTATGGGAAATGCAGCAGAGGCAGCTGTGGATAACAGGAGACACTTAGAAGCTGTTTCTATACATAAATACAACTTTATTGTCAGAGGGGGGATCATTATGATAACAGATCAGGTTATGAAAGCAGAGATAGGAGAGAGAGAGAGAGAGAGAGAGAGAGAGAGAGAGAGAGAGAGAGAGAGAGTCTGAAGCAGGAAATTCTTAAAGGGTACTTGGTGTCAGAACTCAGGAGGGAGTGACTTTAGAGACTAACACTTTTTAACACTTTTCCTGTTGTGGAAAGCATTGCTGCTTATGACAGCTCAGATTCTGAAGGTAATCCAAGACAAAATTAAGCAAATTGAATTTTCAGCTGCTGCTTTCATCTTGAACTCTGTGGCATTGAACAAGTTGCTTAGTTTCTAAGGAACTGACTTATCTTACTTTTTTAAGTTATAAAATATAATATCTGATTTAGAGGATTATGTGAGCATTTGATGAGTGAATAAGCATAAGTGTTAAAAAAAAAAACCAGTTTTTATGGGTCAATAAAGACTGGACAGGATCATCCCTGGGAACTTAGAAACTGAAAGAAGAAAGAAATGGCTTTGTCTGGGTAGCTAATTTGTATGGCAGTTAGTAAGTTACTTTCAATTGCATAGGGAAGCCTCATTAACTCATCACCACGGGCCATAGAAACATCATTGTTTTATGTAATGTGAGTGAGATGCAGAAGGTAAGGAATCTCTCGGTTACCTTCTGGTTGAGCAGGCATCAGTCTCTGATTTAGTTTTTCAAATTTTCTTGTATTAAAACCTCAAGTCTATCCAATAGCTTGGTATTTTTTTATTACAGCTCCTCATTTTCCTAAAGTTTGTTTAAATGCATTTCTGCCACTTACCTATAGATGCCTGATTAAGAAAGTCAAAATAACAAAAAACACCCCAAAGTCTCAGGTCTGTGCTCATTTCCTCATGTGGTAGTTTGCAGAAATTCTATCAGAGTCCCCTTTATGTGCTGATTACTCAGTTAAAACACAAGCTTGGATGTAGCTTAGTTGGCATAATGTTTTCCTGGAATACACAAAATCCTAGCTTTGATCCCTAGCATAAAACGGGTTTGAAAGTAGACATGTACAGTCTGAATACATGGGCACTGAAGGCAGGAGGATCAGAAGTTCAGTCAGCCTGGAGTACACAATGTGTTTGAGACCCACTTACAATATGTGAAACTTTCACAAGAGGACATTGAAAGGGCTGGGAATAGCTCAATTGGTAAGGTATTTGCTGAATAAGCATAAAGATCTGAATTCACATCCCTAGCACACATATATGAATTCAGGCATATTGTCGTAAGCTGATAATTTCAACACTAGGGAGGCAGAAACAGGAGGATCCTTGGAGCTTTGTGGCCAGCCAGTGTACCCAAATCTGATAGTTCAGGGTCCAGTGAAAGTCTTTATCTCAAAAAATAAGGTGGAGTGTGGGTCTGGTTGAGGAAGACACTAATGCACCTCTGACCTTCTCATGCAGTCCTATATATGTGCACCCATAAGTGAACATGCATATAAGTATATGGCACATACACAGAACAAAATTGTTTTTAAAAAGGTATAAACATTCTTCCTACACATCACCACATGTACATACAAAGATGAAGGACACCAGAACCTTATCTGAGCATTTGGGTGTGTTTGTGAAATCACTAATGTGCCAGGAGGCATTTCTTAGAGGTCTGAGCCATGGTGTTTTTTGTCTATGTCAGTTTGCCATTTGACCTCTGATCAAGTCAGTGTCCAGACACCTCCTGGTAAATTTCTAAAGAGATTCATGAAGGAAGAAAAGACCATCCTCTTTCTGAATGGGAGTCATTGGCCCTGGAGGATCATTAATGGCTTCCTCAAGATGTTTGTCAATTGCTAATGTTTAAAAACTTCTGCCTGAAGCTCAGTATTCACATCACACATCAGTAGCGTTGCATCATTATAAGGACAAGGAAGTGCTGTCACCCTTCAGGAGACTCATGCAGTGCTTTCTGGGGTATTCCATCCAGAGCTGGAGCTCCAGTAATAGGAACCTTTGTCCCTTCTTGTCTGAGGCTCTGCTGAGTATCTTTCAAGTTCTGGTCATAACCCATGCCTGCTGCTGGCACTACATACTCATAGAGGAACAACCTGACCTGTCAACTTCCCTCAAGGAGGCTTTCTGTACATTTCTCATGCTACTTGTGGTTACTACCTATTAGCCAGAAAGTAAACACCTTTAAGATTATTAATAAAGTTAGGTAAAAGAACATACATTCTAGCTAAAAGTAGAGCTTCTGTTAACATAGCAAAGGATAGAATTGTGAAAGACATATCTAGCACTTTCTACCCAACACCCACCATATTCTCTCTTTTCAGTTTTCAGTGGATACCTCTGTCCATGTTGTTAATAGTAATCCTTCCCTACCTACACTTTCTAACAGAATCTGTTTAGTCTTATAAACTTTTTCCATGACCAGAACAAAGACCCTAGGGTGCTGTCTTCTCTTCTGCTTTGCTTCTGTTTGCTGTCCCCCAGGTTTCATAGTGCCTAGCACACAGTGAGAACTTACTGAGTATATAGTGAGTCAATAAACTGTAAAGGAGGAGATTAGAATGGCATTGTGACTCAGCAGAACGTCTCTGAAGTGCACAGTCTTGGACCTACTTCTAATTAAAAATATGATCTCGTGCAAGTGAGTTACTCTACCCATGTTTTTATTTCATTACTTACAAAAAATAGATCAATGGGGAGTGCATATGAGCATAATAAATCATATACATATATAAAATTCACAAAAATAAATAAAAATATTTTAAAGTTGAGGGACTGAGAAAAATTAAAGGAGTTAATATGTGTGGTATCTTACATCTTTGATGTGGGATAGCAAGCAATAAATGTTAGCATTCACAAATGACTGTGATTGTAATTATTTTTGCTATTTATTGATATGCATCTAATCTGGAGATTGAAATGGAACTTCTTGTAGAAATGTACCTATAGGGGAGGTTTAGTGAACAAAATGGAACTAAATTGACAAAGTGGGGAGCATAGTGAGGAATCTGCACAAATTTGGGGACCACATGTACAAAGAGCAGGAAGAGACATACTTAAGAGTTGAAAACAAAGAAACAAACAGCAGTGAAATCAATGTCGTCTGAATGAGGAATGCAATAGCCAGAACACCAGGGTTGGAACATGCATGGTCTTCTATATTGTGAATATTATCCCCAACACCAAGGGAAATCCTTATAGGGTCCCATGCCCTGACAGGTTTGCAGTGCATATCTTGGTCCAATCAAAGGAGGTAGTTAGCAAAGGATAGCCTCTGCAAATGGAAAAATCTATTGTACGTGGTCCTTTCTCCCTTCTTTTTTTTTTTTTTCTTGCCTGAACAAGGCAAACTTTTGTATGTTTAGTTTTAAACCTGAGCCTTCTGCTAATGTCTTGAGGCTCTGGGCAGAGAGATCTGATTTCTAGGCCAACTCTGGTTTACTCTTTCTTATCTTCTCTTCTACATGAGGGAAACTTTAAAATATGCTTAAAAAATTTTCAGTTATCGAGAGAAAAACAACAGTTAAACCATAAATATTTTAGTATATTATTTTGCCAAATTTATATTTAGAATTACTGAAAGTCAGGAAAATATTAAAATAGTGATTTTAGGTCTGGAGATTTAGTTCAATTGGTAGAGTGTTTTCCAAGTGTGCATGAGAGGGCTTGAGTTCAATTCCCAGCACTGTATAAAAAATAATTGATTTTAATAATTTCCATACTTCTACCTCTAATTATTTATACTAGTCATGACATTTATCATAATATATACATAAATTATTTTATATAACTCTATTTAAATATTTTATTCAATAATATATAATTAAAATATTATTGTCACTTAATACAATATGTGTATTCTAGTTAATATTCATAAAATTGTCATATTTAAAGTCATTATATAAAAATTATACACTCATTTATAAAATGCCTATTCTTACAATATAAACTTTAGTCTCTCAATTAACTAAGATTACAAATTATCACTAAATTTGCCACATAACAGTCAAAATACACAAACTTTCCAAAAACATATTAAAATATACTAAATAAATAAACATCTTCAATCACTTTATAAACCAAAAAAATAACATTCAAAATTTTATTATCTAAAATTCAACCATAAAAAACACAACTTCTAACATCACTGTTTCTTTCCCAAAATAATATTAAACATTACAACTATCTCACAAAAAATTGTCTTCTTTAATAAATAATAGCCTAAAAGACAAAAAAACTACATTTAACCCAACTACTGTCAACATACACACTATCCAATCTAAACAAACAAAATAAAAAATAAAAACTGCCAAAGCCTACCTAAACAAAATAAAACAATCTCACCCCAAAATACCCTACTTCTAAAAAAATTTGTCAAACATCCTAAGCCAATAACCAATAAAATAAATACTCCCACTATACAAAAAACTATAACTGTCCAAATAGTTAACTATCATTATCCTCTCCTAAATCTTAAAACTTATCCTCTCAAAGTTCCAACCTTCAAATAATATATTCTGTCTCTCAAATCTTAATAATATTAAAAACTAAATAATAAAAGTTACTATTACCTCATATCTCAACAAAAACATTCAAATATCAAAACTTTATTATTCAAAATAAACAACTTTAAAACAATCCTTATATATTGCCTCATATCAACAATTAATATTAATTCTAAACATTAAAATACACCTTATATTTATTATTTATTAGTTATAATATAACCTTACTTATATTAATGCCTTTTCCTTCCCCAAACACAATCTTATAATAATCGCTATAATATATAATCTTATACTTAGTTTAAAATTTTCTTATTTAAACAAAAAAAACCAAAAAATCAAAATTTACCCAAATTAATTCTAATAATGTCAAAAAATCAAATCCAATCAAAACATAGCCAACTAAAAATCCCCCAAACAAAAAAATAACTCAGCCTTTTTTAACCCCCAACATACTTAAAAAAAAAAAAACTCTGTCACATTCCCTTATACGCTGCCTCCTCCTTTTCTTCCCCTCAAAATCTCCTTTATACCATAAATATTTTTAAAATAATAAATATTACCAAATTATATATATATCATTCACAATACCTTTTGGAGCATTCTAGTTCCTAAGTCTTGGGGAAGGATAATCTTTCCATCAGCAGATAGCCACCATTCTTCTACTTTCTGTGTCTTAGGTAAAGACTTTGCTCATGTCTCGTCTTTGGCAGTGTACCGGGGCAGCGTAGTTAGATCTCGGGCTCCAGGATCTGCCATTACTGGAGAGACTACCACGTCTTTGGCAGTGTACCGGGGCAGCGTAGTTAGATCTCGGGCTCCAGGATCTGCCATTACTGGAGAGACTACCATCGTCTCAGTCGCCACCTGCCTGGCAGTTAGGTTGGCAAAATTGTTGCCCTGATGGAGGAGCTTTTACCCTTCTGATGCCCTGGACAGAGCATGCCAGCCATTTTCTTAGGAGCTCAGAGAGCTTTCAGTAGATCCAGAATTTCCTGTTTGTTCTTAATTGTCTTTCCTTCTGCAGTTAATAGTCCCCTTTCCATATAAATGGCTCCATGAATGTGAATTGCGGCAAAGGTGTACCAGCTGTCAGTGTAAGATATTTTATTTCTTTCCTTTTCCCAGCTGTGGGGCCTTAGTTAATACAAGTAGCTCAGCCTTCTGTGCTGAAGTTCCTGTAGGCAATGCTGCCTGCCACCCATGTGATATTTTTCTCTGCAGTCATATCTGCCCCCCCCTCACCCCGATAACTCTGTCCATCTAGAACAAAGCTGCTACTATCTGTGTCTCTCAAGTCTGGTCAGATGCAGTGTGCCTGAGCTAAGATTTCTGTGCAGTCATGTAGGAACACTTCAAGGTCAGGGTCGGGCAGCAGGGTGGCTGGACTGAGGGATGTGGGCACTTAGAAAGTAATTCTGGCAAGGTTAAGAAGCAGAGCCTGATAGTGGGTTATTCCTGCATTGCTTAGCAAGCAATCCGGTGGCTGCCGCAAGACTGCCTCTAGGCATGAGGGGTTGCCATGACTAAGTTCTGTCCCAAAGTTAATTTGTCAGTATCTTTCACAAGCATCGCTATGGCTGCTATGATACGCAGGCAAGAGGCCATCCAGCCACCACAAGATCCAGCTTTTTAGACAGGTATGCTAGTGGCCTCTTTCAGGGTCCTATGGTCTGAATGAGGACCCCTTTTGCCACCCCTTTATTCTCATCCATAAACAGATAAAAGGGTTTATTAATATCTAGGATTCCCAGGGCCAGAGCCTTGTTCAAAAGCTTTTGCTTTAGGGCATCAAGAACATGTTTTCTCTCTGCTGTCCGTTCACAGGCTGGAGTGACTTTAATGACCTCGTACAGGAGCTTAGCCAGCTCAGTAAACCCTGGAATCCATAACTAGCAGAACCCTGCGGTGCCCAGGAATTCCTTCACCTTTTTAGCATTCTTCGGGGTTGGTTTCCTCAATACTGTTTCATTGCGAGCTTTGGAGAGCCACCTGTGGCCTCCTTCTAGGATAGATCTCAGGTATGTTACCCGAGGCTTATAGATCTGGGTCTTTTTGGCAGAAGCCTAGTACCCTAGGTTCCCCAAGGTACATAGCAAGCTCTCAGTCCCTTTTACACAGGTTTCCCTGTTTTCTGCAGCCACCAGCAAATCATCAACATACTGCAGGAGACTAATCTCAGGGTTCTGAATCTGATATTCCCTCAGATCAAAGATGGTGAGTTTTTGAACTCCTGGGGTAACCTGGCTCATGTCAGCTGTCTGCTGACCTCAATCTCTGGATGGAGCCACTCAAAGGCAAAGTACTGTTGGCTCTTGAAGGTCATTGGCAAGCTGAAAAAGGCATCCTTCAGATCTTAGACTCAGTACCATTGGTGATTTGAAAGCATCATGCTCAGCAGGGTATAAGGGTTAGGTATGTATGTCTATCAATCTTTTATTTACTTCCCTCAAGTCTTGGACTGGTATACAGTCATGAGTATGAGCCTTCTTGACTGGGAGCAAGGGGGTGTTCCAGGTGGATTGGATGAGTTTCAGGACCCTCAGATCTAACAGTCTTCTTAGGTGGGGAAGGGTGATTCCTTTCTTAGCCCCCCAGGGCATAGGATACTGGCAGATTTTAACTCGATTGACGTTGTCTCAGAGTTCCACGAATACTGGAGCCCTATCTCCAATCCCATTCCTCCCGTCTCTGCCCAGGACAGTGAGAATTTTTTCCAGCCACTCCTGAAGATGGGGCTTGGGTTCGCTGGCTTTTGGTGGAGCCAGTACTCCTTATCCAGGGTCGTAGTCATCAACACCTGGACTGGCTCTCCACTAGGGTGCATGAGCTGGGCCCCTTTTGTTGAAAAATGAATCTGAGCCTTCATTTTGGAGAACAGATCTCTTCCTAGCAGTGGGTAGGGACATTCAGGGATGACTAGAAATGAATAGGTTACCTAGCCCATTCCCAAGTCCACTTCTCTTTGGGTAGTCCATGGATAAGGTTTAGTTCCTGTTGGGCCCTTGGACCCAAGTCCGTTTGGAAGACAAGGAACCTTCGGAGTACAACAGAACCAAGCTTCCCACTCCTGTACCTACCATGAAATGGACAGGTTTCCCCTCCACTCTCAGAATTACCGTGGGCTGGGGAGGGGGGCTGAGCTCTGATTCCTCTAATCACTTTCTTCTTCCTTCCCATAGCCGCCAGTATAGGGGCATAGAGGGGGTTGGATTGCTTGGATTTTTCTTTTACTTGGGGCAATCTAGTACCCAGTGTCCTTCCTCCCCACAGTAGGCGCACTGTTCTTTTCCTACCTTTAGCCATGGTCAGCGGTCACATCCTTGCCCCTCCCCCCATTCCTTTGGTCTCAACTTAAGTGGCCAATAAAACTCTTTCCAGATTGGCTTGTTGCTTTTCCAGAATTCGGGTAAGGTTTTGTTCCTGTCTCTTATCATGTTTACCCTCCCTGTCCGGCCTCTCTGTCTTCTCTCTCTTCTTTCTGCACCTCTGTCTCTTTCTTATTATACACTCCTCCACCACTGCTACTAGTTCCCTAAGATCCTTTCACCTAGTCTTTCTAGTGACTGCAGCTTTTTCCTAATGTCTGGTGCTGCCTGGGTGATGTAAGCTAAAATGGCAACCTGTATTGATCCCTCAGATTCGGGGTCTTTTGGGGTAAATTGCTTGAAGGCTGCCATTAACCTTTCTAGGTATGCAGCCAGACTCTCCTCTAAGCCTTATTTAATATCATAAATTTTGGTCACATTGGTTGGCTTTCGAGCTGCACCCTTGACTCCTGCTAGTAGAGCCTGGCGGAAAACTCGAAGGCTCTCCTTAACATCTGCAATGTTGTGAGAAGGCTGCAGTTATTAGGGCTGGGTCGGTCAGAGGGGCGCCTGTGGGCCCTGGTACCAACTTCTGGGAATTTTTCTGCATCTGACCCCTCTCTTCTACGGTGAAAATGACACTCAGCAATTGTTAACGATCATCCCAGGTTGGCTGGTGGGTGAAAAGTACAGTTTCAAGCAGGTTAATAGGTCTTGTGGATCTCTTGAAAAGGGGCATTCTGGGGCTTCCAGTTACACAGGTCACTAGTGGCAAAAGGCCAATAATGGCAGAGTTGATTCCTGTCCTTGTCAGGAGGACCTGCTGGTCTTAGTGGAAGGGCAACTGTGCCATCAGAGATGGGCGTGAGAGAGTCTTGGTGCCAACTTCGGGTGGCCTGAGCCGGACCGTCTTCTTCAAGGGTCGTGGTCCTTTGGGTGCGGTGCCCTGGTCCGGCAGCGGTGCTGTCGGGGTTTGCCTAGGGGAGTATGGGGTGGAAAAGTTTCAGCCTTGGAAGTCCCTCCTTGCAGGACTACCAGGGGCTCTCATGTTCCTTGGAGTCTGTCGGGGAAGGAAAGGTTTAACCCACAGGAGGGAGTCCTCGACCAATTCTATGAGCCCTGCCAGGTCACAGTATAAGGGACCTGGTGTGGGTAGCCGGATCAGAGCCCAAAAACTGTCTCTTTGACCCAGTGAATGGTGTCTGAGTTGAAGGTCCCTTCTGCTGGCCAACCAACACTGAAGGCTGGCCACTCTGCAGAGCACAACATGAGCCATTTGCGTCTCTTCACCATCACACTGTTGTTATGTGTGGTGGCTTGAACATCTTGCCAGTGAGAAGGAAGAATTACACTAGAACTGTATTTTACATTCTAAGTGACTTGCTCAGGTGTTCTAAGTCTTTCTCTTTCTGCGATAAATTTTCATGAATGCCTTGTTATCATTTTAATTCTTTTTTTATTTTTTAGTAAATTTGTCTCTTAATTTGATAGTTTCTATTTACAGAATTTCCTTTTGATTCTTTTAAAAGTACATTATAAATTTAAGCCATTGATTTTAATTTTTAGACTCACTTCTTTAAACACAATGGACTACATATTTAATGATCAGAGGATGCTGTGGGTTAACTCTTTCATCTCCTGGCTTGTTCTTGCTTAGAACATTATAGTTCCTATGAATTCATGTTTTTATATCATTATCTGGTAGACTTTTCTCATCAGCATCTGCACAATCATGACATTCTTCTTTACAATGCCCAGAGTCTTTCATTCACTATTTTTTTTAAACTTTATTTATTTATTTATTTGCCTTTGTGTTTGCCTGCAACTGGAACTACAGACAGTTGTTAGCTGCCATGTGGGTGCTGGGAATCAAACCCGGGTCCTCTGGAAGAGCAGATGGTGCTCTTAACTGCTGAGCCATCTCTCCAGCCCCTCACTATTCTTTTAAGGTGTTATTTTTCAGGGCCTTAGTGGTGCTGGGATTTCTTAGTATCCATAATAGGGAAGGTTTATGGATTTGTTTCCAGTCCACTGATTACTGATTGTAAAAAAAAAATAGAATCTAAAATGTTTACATTCTTCAGGATTCCTGTACAACACTGGTTTGATAATTTTAGTATTTCTTTGTGCAAGTATCATCACTGTTCCTAGTCTCTTAGTTTTTATCAGCACATTTATGTTTTTAAGAAATTATTTGTAAAAAGTATTTTTGTCAAATGTTATATTGATAAGAATAAGAAAGAGAAATTCACTAGGAGTTTTATAGTAGAAGACCCTGAGAGTAAATAATTTTTTGTTGACTAAAAGCCAGAACTATCCTTGGCCCTGTCCACAGGCAAGAGAAGCCTGGAGTGTTTAAACTAAAATGTCTTTGGTTCTGCTGTTGCCAGAGGCCATGCATGCTAGAGGTGAGGTTTTCTTTCTTGTTATATCTCTCTGCCTAAAGAAATATTTTGCCTGGAATCTGCACATGATTGAAACTGCATGTTGAAACTGTGAAGAGGTAGCTGGGTATTCGACCCTTGTGGTTGGGTCCTCTCCTTCCTCTTGCGATCCTGGCTTCTGTGATAAGTCAGTCTCAGACTTGTAGTTTAATGGTGCCACAGTTCCAGGGTCTCTGAAGCACTTTAGGGGCTCTACCTCCACTCTGAAGGACCCCACGGGTCTGTAAAAAACTCTTTTCTAAACTCAGCTTCCCATTGTCCATGGAAAAGAACTCAGAGGCACTGACTTTGTATAAGCTTCAGTACGATCATGAACATATAGAAGTAACACTAATTCTGGATTTGATAATCACCTAAGGCAAGAGAAAAAAACCTACTCTGAACTCAAAGACACTGTATTTCTCCCTGTGGAGATAGCATCTAAAATCTTTAGCATAAAGTTGAGTCAGAGTAGTGGTCTGTTGTCTTGTCAGAAAGGAAAGCTCCTACTCTGTCCTTCAATTGGCCAGCCTTTATGACCATTGGTAAGATGTTGTGCTTTAGGTTTCTTTTGCTCTGACAATTCATTACCTTACAGTCTACTTGACCTTTTGAGATTATGTCATAGTTCTTAGATGATCCATTCTGATATTTGTTTGTCTTTACTATCTTACTTTTTCATTTTAGAACATTTTTATTGATCTGTATTTAAATTCATTAATATTTTCCCTTGTTCAGTCTATGTGCTGTTGAGCAATGACCTTGTCTTGGAAAAAACAAAACAAAACAAAACAAAATAAAACAGAGTAAAACAAAACAACAATAAAACCCCACAAAAGCCAAAACCCTCTAACATTATATATTTTATTTTTAATAATTTCATTTCTATTCTATCCTTCTAAAAAATCACTTTTTTCTCTTTGTGCTCTATATTTTCTTTCATTAAATTCTCAACATATTAGCATATCTATGATTATATGTTAAACTCTCTTGTTTATTGTTTGACAGAAAGTTTTTATTTGTGTGTGTTTGTTGAGTTTTGTTTTTTCTTATTTTTGCTTTTGAGATAGGATAATTTAATGAAGTCCGGAATGGTCTTGAACTCCTGATATTCCTACCTCAGCCTCAACTATGTTGGAATTATCAGTGTGTACCATCATACCCTGCCATGTTTTGTAATTCTTTAGTGAATACATGAATACCATACATTGTATAATGAAGAACAGTACCATTTGTCTACAAAATGGTTGGGAATCAATCAACTTTTCCTCTGGGGAGTTTTGTGAATATTATTTGATTTATTTGGATTTCAGCCTCAGTAAAGTGACTGTGAGACATGTCTTCTGAGAAACTAAAGTATGCAAAGCATACATGTTAAATAGAAATATTATTTACTTAGTGACAGCTTCCTGCGTCCATCTTTAGAAGTCCTAGAGTATATAGAGTTGATGGTTTTCTAGATGAAAGACAAATTTTTCATTTTTAGCAATTTGAAATTTCCATATTTTATTAAAATGTATAAAGTAAAATGTACAAGCTGGACAGTTAAATCTCTTCACGTATCCAAAATTAAGATTCTATATTTTACTCTTTCCATAATATAAAGCACAAAATTGGTCTCATTATATTAATTTAATGCTTATAAATGAACATGCAAAATTAGAGGCTTTTCAAAAATTTGCTTATTTTAAAAGTGTTCATTTGTTTATTTGAAAACATTTTAAATGTTTTCAAAGTGGTATAAAGAAATACCTTAATTGTGATTTCCTACAGTGTGCTAACTCTGTGGGGTAGTAAGAGCATGCCTTATTCTAGAAACAGGTGAAAGAATCAAGAAAAGATAATATGAACAGAAAGTATGAAGAAAGCTGTGCCCTTTAGATTAAGTGCATAACACTGTTTTGTGAAGATAGGTAGCTTGAAGACTCAAAGCTAAGATCCCCAGCTAAAGAGATCAAGAATGTTCCTTTTTTGTTCTCAGGACCTGGGTAGCATTTCTTCCATGTCTGCAACAACATAAGCAACAACGGTCCAAACAGCAGCAGCAACATTCATCTGCTTTGGATCCATGGCAGTCATCGTGTCTCCACGGGAATGATGAAAGGAGAAATATCTGTATAAGTCGTCACGCAGACTGGCTCCTGGGCAGAAGAGGGAGAATTCTGAGTGTGGGATTTTGGCAGGTATCACTGAATGGTTCAGAAATCATTGCTACCCCCTCACATCCTTTTAGTTCATTTCTGCCACTAACTGGTGGCAAAGTAATTGTTCCTCAAGGCTGTCTTGAAGAAAAAAATAGCTACATCACGTTACTCTGACTACTAAGGTTTTTGTGTCAGACTATAGGTGAGTTCTAGGAATGCCTTAACTTTTCTGTCAAAAGACTTGGGAAAGGATAGCTAACACTACATTAAGAGTAGATGAGAAATTAGAGCTGCACGGAACAAAAAGCACCTGTTTCAGCATCAAATCAGAGCCTGGTGAAATGTCCTGTCTAATTCATGTTTTGACCTCCACTTAGATGGTCTTGTGGAGGTTTAGTTGCAGCTATGAAGCATCTGGAAGTGAGGTTGATTGTCTCATTCATTGCTCAATGCATGATACACAGGAAAGACAGCATAGAGCAGTATGTATGCCAGACTAAGGTGATGTTATGAAGAGGACACGTCTATTATTCAACCCAAAAAAGCAGTTTCTGGTACTTGATAAGGCTACATTTTTGTGGCGGGAAACCAGAAGCTACCGAGGTAAACTCTGATGATGTCAAGGAACTGGAGCCGGGCAGGGCATGGTCAACTGGAAAGAGCCCTGGAAGAGGAAAGAGCCAGACCCCTGCGTTTCCTTCTGGACCGGTGGCATGGTTGGGAAGGACCGCTCGGTTGGAAACTCTCCTGCACGCTGCTTCTCTACCTTTTCTCCCCTCTGGACACCCCCTTTTCTGTAAGTAACTTTGGAATAATAAACATTACTTAATATAGATCTCGCGGCGGGTTAATTACCATAACATATATTTATTCTCCTCATTGTAGTTCTCTGTTCTACCCCTTGAGGGTTGTGCTCATGTACTGATCACTTCTTTTTTTTTGTAGTTTTTATCACAGACACATATGTACACACACACACACACACACACACACACACAAACACACACACACACTAAATATTGCTAAAACTCTATATTCTGAATATATTATGCATCTTGTCGTTTTACTCAAATGCACGCAAGGTTTGACTATTACTATGCATTGTTATAATAAATTCCTCTTTAATTTGTGTGTCCTCTCTCATTGCATTAATTTATCTGCTTTCCTTCTCAGGTTTCTGTAAGCACATACTACTATTAACATTCTAAAGGGTTGAAATGTTAAAGACTATACTACACAGCATGTGTGGTTAATTTTGTTATTCAATTCCAAAATGTTTTCTTTTTAAGTTACATGTCTGTGGTAAGTAATGAACCTTCCTTTTGATTCATGTATTTTCCAGAATTTGGTATTGTCAAAACATTTTTGCTATTTTGGTGAGTATCAAACTTCCTTTTTAATTCTTCAGGTTACTAATGAGATTGAATATGTTCCTATATTGGTCATTTTTGTTTCTTGTTGATATATGGCAGAGGGTATATTTTTGATACTAATATTCACTTGGTATTGTTCACATATATAATTTCACAGTGTGGCTCAGCTCTCTTTTTGAATACATGCTCTTACTTTTGATGTAGCTGAATTTTTGAAACTTCTCACTTATGATTGATGCTTATGCATGTTACATTCAAGAGATGCTCACCTCTCTAAAAACTGTAAAAAATATCCTACATTCTCTTCTGAAAATTTGAAGCTTTTATTTTCATTGCTAATGTTTCCATATATCTAGAATTAGAATTTATTTTTCTCCAGTATATGAGGTAGGTTTCTATTTTTATTTTCAGTTGTCCAGAAATTATTAATGTGTGCTCTTCACCATTAATCTGCAGTGTCAGTGTTTCTATATATCAAATTTTCTTGGATATAAAGGTTTGCTTGAGGATAAATCTGTCTCTGATCTCTTTTCTGACCTCCATATTAACACAACCTTGTCACAATTGCTATTACTTTCTAGTCTCTCTCCTCCAATTTCCTTCTCCTGTTCTTTCCTTCTCTCCTCTTCCCTTCCTTTTCTTCTCTCCTATGATGTGTTTTAATTATTCTTAACTATATTCCATTCAATATAATCGCCAGAGGTACTTTAATATTTTAGAAAATTATTTTTGAGTTTTTTTCCAGAATTGCATCAGTCTGCATATTAATTTGAGGAAGATATGCAAATCAATTTACATCTTTTTGTCAGGATAGTGTGTTTTTTTGTTCATGAAATGTTATGATTTGTTTCTATTTGAGTCTTTTGTAACATCTTTAAACTCTTATAGTATAGTAGCTGGAGAGATTTTTCAGCACTTAGTTGCACTGGCTCCTTTTCCAGAGGACCTAAGTTTGATTCCTAGCACATGGTGTCTCTCGACTGTGAGTTTCAGGATCTACGATGTCCAATTCTGATCTCTGCAGGCACTGGGAATTCACATGGTGTAGAGAAATACATGCAGAAAATATACTCATATACATAAAATAAAATTAAAATAAATTCAGAATACAGTCTTCCCCATGTTTTGGTAGTTTTTTCTTTAATGGGCTCTATTGTAGTAAAAGCTGTTTGTGACTATCCTGCTTAAATAGAAAACCATACCTGTTTTTGTTGTTGTTTATATTCTAGAGTAGACTGTACAATAGCTATAAGTTTTTTCCTAGTTATTTTATAGGACTTTTTATAAAGCACCCAAGTCTGATATTTTCTTTATGACAAAAAAGTTAACTAATGATTTAGTTCCTTTCATAGTTACTGAGCTACTTAGGTACAAATATGGAGAGTTTTTCTTCCAGTGGATTTTGCTCTTAGATTTATCTTTCCCCTTCTGTTTTGATTTTCTTACTTGAGTTAAATGCTTGGTTTATTATTTTGCAACATTCCTTTCTCTCTGGCATACTCTCCAAGACTATAATCTCAGTTTTCTAACCAATTCTGACTAGAGTATGACTGATCAGTTTTAAATGTTTTAATTTCTAGGTTGACCTTGCCATCTTTTATATGAATTTATATGACTATCCTCAATTTCTCAAATGGGTTTTTGTTTAATTTTTACTATTAATTTCTAATATAGGCATCATATAATGTGGGACATATGGTAAAATTATTTTGAATTTTGTTGTGATTTGCTCCATAGCCTGCTATCATGTCTACTTTCATCAATGTTCCACTTGCGCTGCTTATAAAGGTTATGTCTCCAGTCTGCTGGGCATGTCTCCAGATCTGGTATATTAACTGTTTTTCAAGCTTTTAGCTCTTTATTAACTTGTTATACATCTGATTTATAAGTTGGGTAAGTATAAACAAAAATGTCCATTTATGATTTTAAATGTATTTTCTATTTCATAGTTATTCTATATCTCCTGAAATATTGTTCTATATATTTTAAAGTTATGCTCTGAGGAACATATGAACTCATCAGAATTCTGTGTTCCTGTTGAATTGAACTTTTATTGATTGTGGTTGTCATCTTCATGTGTAGAAATTGTGTCTCAATTATTTCTTTATAATAGAAATGTTAAGGAAGAATTCAATGTCTTTCATGGTTGCTGAGTTAAAATTTGTTTTTCTACCATATTTAATCCAGCTTCTTCTATGTTAAAGATGGTCTAGTTGTTTTCTTTATTCAGAACAATACATTGCCAGAGAGTTTTACCATCATTTGAAGTCCCTTGTCATTAAATTTTTAGTGTTTTCTTGGATGAAAGTTTTCAACATCTAGCCAAAAAGTATTTGAGTATTGATTATAATCAGGAGATTATAATCCATTTATGCAGATCATGGATGTTTTTCACCTTGATTTGCTTATACCATCTGAATTTTAGCTGCTTGTTCCTTGTGTTTCTAGGTTTCCTTCTCTCACTTCTCTGTTGTCCTCTTCAGGGCTAATTTCCTTTCCCCTTCTCATTCCTTTTTTTTACTGTCCCAACTACTCCCGAGTCTGAAAGCAATCTCCTTCCATATGGCTTTTATTTCATTTCTGGTCATTTACATTTTTATTTAATGACTATAAAGTTAATAGCTAACATTGCACAAGCACATAGAGGCTAAATGTCTCACATTGATCACAAGAACCCATGCCCTAAGAGATGAGCAGGTAGATTGATTGGGTCCCATCTTACCATTGCTAATTCTCACTTTGTATCTTACTGTTATGAATTTCTTAACACTATCTCCAGATAATAATTATTAAGCCTATAAGTATGTGGAATAAAAGAATGATTATGAAATTATGATAACTACACTAGCAGCAATCTCCTGCTTCCTGCCCATAAGTTGAGTATTACAACTCTCCCTGAGATCGCTATTGCCTAGGACTTATTATTTTTCATGATGATCTAAGCTTAAAAATCTTCAGTCAAACAAATATTTTACTTATTTTCCTAACCATCTTGCTCTGAAGTGAAGCTGAGGTTTCTTCTACTAAATGTAGTGCAAGCTAGGGAGGAAAGAGAAACATAGAAAAACTTATCCACACCCTAACAGTGAATGGCTCCCATTTCTCCTGGCAAGTATCAAGCAATGTGTGTTAACTGACAGTAGGTACTAAACTGTTTACCAGTTTAGGTGATTTTTTTTTTCTGCACAGTGACTTTCTTTCTGACTCCATAAAGCATGTTGTTATTTGTTCACCCAGGACTCAGAGACAGTGTGATCTCATCATCCTCCAGCCTGATAACATAAAACTTGTAGTGGGCAGGTTGGAGTTGAGGTCCATTAATGTTCTGAAGGCTCAGTCCAAATTAGCTGGAGAAACATTTGTTGAATCCCTATAACACTATAGGCAGTAAGCTAAGGAAAAAGGCTAACATTAAGGTAAAAGGGACTTAATTTTTAACATCCAAAACTGTATTCTGAAGTAGGGGTGGGTATACTCATGAGTTATTACAGCAGCTAAGATGTCACTAGATGACAGGGTTCTTATTCTGTGTGCTCATCATCATCACCACCATCCTTTGTTGTATCCATATTTGTACCTTTTCCATGATCTGTTTTGAGCTCCCCAGAGTCAGATCCTCTATTTTGATAACCACTTTACTGCCAGTGCCTGCTACGTAACACCAGCTACAGGATGCAATTATATATACTTATTTGATGAATGGAAGCTAATTTCTCAACCAAATTTATCCTAGAAAGTAATGTATCAGCCCTTGTAAGGAAATGTGGAAATTACAACAAGGAAACTTGAAGAATTTAGAGAAGAGATTATTTACAAAAAAATATTAAGGTTAAATAAATAATTAGTAAAATAAGCCAATACAAGCCACAGTGAAGAGCCATTGCCAATTTGAGGCCTAAAAGAGGAGGGAGGGATAGATAGGATAGGATAGAAGAATTGATGAGAGTGATTGCTAGGGAAAACAGGGAGGCCGTGGTTGTTTGGAAGCCTGGGACTCAATCATGTCTCCCAAACTCTTCTGGGTTCCCTGAGCCATGCTGGAGAATACATCAAAAGGCAAAGGGATTTATTATTAGAGCCCACAACAATTTGCCCAGGACTTATTAGAGAATAATGAGGAGGGATGTGGAGTGATACAAAGAGTATCCAGCACAGGTCTTTATGATACCAAAAAGGAATAGTGGAATCAGGGTTTCCAGGTGCATAGAATATGTGAACATTTTAATTTTTGTGATATGAGATAAATTGAGTTAATAATTGACAGGTAAAATGGCCAACCAGCAATGGAAGGTCCTGAAAATGAGCTGGTGCAGTCTGTAAGTGTAGAGACTTATTCGGCTAATGGCTAGGACAGTTGGGCAACTGTAGCTTCATTTCATATAGACACCACCAAAACAATTGGTTGACTCCAGAGATCTATCTATCTATCTATCTTTCTTTCTTTCTTTCTTTCTTTCTTTCTCTCTCTCTTTCTTTTTTTCTTCCTTCCTTTCTTTCTTTCTTTTTTTTAACATATTGATCAGTTTTTATCCATACCCAAAGAGAACACTTGTAATAAAGATTCCTGGTAATCTGGGGGAGTGTATTACACTGATGTCAGTTCCATCTCTTCCTATTTCTCCACAACAGAACAGCGAATATTGCCTTTATAATCTCTTTGTGAATGAATGAACTGAAAGAGGGGTCCATGTTTTGTTTACCGTCTGACTACTTATGTGAATGAAATTAAGACAAATTTGGAAAACTCTTGGACCAAAGCCACTGACAAAGTTTTGCCATAACAAGTAGACTTTTCTAAATTTAGAGGCATCCACCAATTTCCTTCTTATTATGAATGAGAAAACCAAGGCACATGGGCAAATTGCAAAGGATTATCCATAACTCAGATGCCTTACAATTCCACATCTAACATTATTTCTTTGACTTCAGAGATTTCAAAGATGAGGAGAGCATTGGAGTGCTCTGAAGGGAAAGAAGCAATAAGTATAGCAATTTCTTGCCCTCTGAAATTCATGAGAATGACATTTTCTTCCCGGAGGAAAAGATGGATTCTATTTAAAACCAGTAACTTCCTTATACCATGAGCTCATGGCACACCCAGGAAAGTCAAGTCCACGTTGTTTTTTGTTTGTTTGTTTGTTTGTTTGTTTGTTTTTTTCTGGCAGTAGCTTTAAGTGTCTTTATAGAACTATGACATTTTATAATTATCTGGAGTTGGTCGAGATCACACACTCCCTAGATTCCAGAGAGGAGCAAGTGAATGTCAAAATCACACACACACACACACACACACACACACACACACACACACACACACACACACATGAAAGAGTTAAAATGGAAGTTACTGAGAATGGATGGGGGATGAACTGTGAAAGAATGAGGGGCATTTAATTCTAGCATAGCATAATCACTTGGGGCTGGTTGATTCTAGAAAGTTATGAACACTGCAAAAGTAGGCTGATAGAAATGGTATTTGAATTCCATATTGTGAAAATAAAAGCAAGGCATATTGTGATGTTCTTTTTAGGCTTCCCAAAGTCCCTCTGTCTCTGATTTCAGGAATCTGACTGCCAGATGGGTGATGTTTGGCTGCCTCCCTTTAGAGCCTGTGACTTAAGCAAAACATTTTCTCTTATATTACCTAAGTTTCCATGGACATTATGCAAAATAGAAACAACCAGGAAACTTGCCTATTACCACCAAGCATGCTGATATCCACAGGAGCTCTGAGAAGACCCATTGACAGCCCTGAAGGTTTGTCTCTGTAATTCCAAGGAGACACTTTATCAGTGACAACCACAGATGTAAGGGCTCAGCACCTAGGGAGCTCCTGCATTTCAAATTTGAGAGAAAGATGGGTGAATGTTATCTATTCCTAGGTATAATTGCATGATATCTCTTGACAGGTATATGAGCTTTGAACAGGGAATCATAAGATGCTTTTTAGAAATGGAAAGTTGCTGGAAGGATTTTTCTTTAAGGAGAAGTATTCTCCCCTGGAAACAAGCTACAACATTCTGAAACCTTTCAGTGTTGCAAGGTATTTTAAAGGGAGATTTGGGATGTAAGTATGTCAGACAAAGAGAAGAGATACATAACTGAGAGAAAGAAGAAGACAGGCCTAGGTTCAAATTTAGACTCTTCTTTTAATAAATGGGTGACTTTGAAAGTCTCCTGAAAGGCTGTTCCACTTTAGTGTCTTCAATCATAAAATTAGGATAATGATAGCTAACCTTCAAGATGCTGTTGAGGATTAGCAGGCACTCAATTAAGCCTTTATTATGGCTGTTATATACCCACAGAAGCCACACCATACCCATAGCATCAGGATCAATTAAATATCACTTGGAGAATTTAAAATCCTAATTTAATCAAAGTTCTGATGATGATTCATAGTGATGGCATAGTTAGACCATGAAATCTACTCTATGTGACATTGCCCTGACCCTGATTTGAATGATTTTTTCCTCTTCCTCATTTTCCACCCCTCCAAGTCTTTTTTTGTAAATACTCTTCTCACAGGAAGTATTTTCCATTTGTTATCTTAGGTGACGAGTAGTCTGTGACTATTGTTGGAGATATCCACTCTGCTTCATACTGTTCACAGTGTATTACATTCCCCGTAGAGACAGAATAGTAATGGCCATAGTGTGCAGGCAGTCAGAGCAAGAATGAACTCTTGCTAATTCCTAAAGATATTGGTGGGCAATACACAAAAATTCACATAGCAATATATAATTGTAGAATTTTCATAAACAACAATTAAGCAATTTATGTTATGAGAAGTTTTGCAAAGAGATTTAAGCTCAGAAATTCAAATTCAAGTGAGTTTTTTATTGAATACATGCTGTTGTGGTGCTGTGTGATGGCTGCATACAAAGGCAAGCAGCTGTTAAAAATCTATTTCTCTTTTGGGAACAAATCTCAAACAGTCTGGGGCACATGATTTAATTGCAATGGAATGCATTACAGGGTTTTCCCCTAATCAAAATAATTATGGGGTTTAGAAAAGAATATCATACTCTTAATATATTTCCTATAAGGAAACAGTCTCCTTAGGACACGTAAAGTGCTAAAAATACATTTAAAATTTAATTAAAATTACTACTTTTCCAGACACATTATCGTGAAAAAACATTATTGCCCAAGCAATTAGAAAGTCAATTCATAGAATTTACAGGCATTTAATCCCTCTTTTCAAGAAGGCAGTTTAATCCTTGTCAAATATTTCTGAAAATTAGAATTAAGAGTAGTTAATTAATAGCTTCCTAACTCATAGCTTCTCAGAAGAGAAAACAGCTCTTAGGGGAAGAAAAATGAAAAAGAAAACAAAAGACAGACTAGAGTAGAAAAGAAAAAGACCCCATCCAAACTCCATTAAAAGTATTACCATTTGAGTTTATAAACTTTCCACCTAATCATGAACCTCCAAGCTTACACTAAAAGTTTCCAGGTATACCAGTAAGTTCTATGAAACATCCAGACTTTGGCAAATGTGGGACAGTTCTGAGCACATAGTTGAGATCATCATAGACACTTGTGGTGACCTCCAGGTCACAAGGTGGTTGAACTATGGACCATGTCCCTTAAAGTTGAAGAACTGGATGTCAGCAGTAGGACTAGAACTAAGAGTGCTAGTAAGACTAACTAGTACCACATGATGAGGGCTATGAGTACATCCTATAGAGGAGGTAACAAGGATTACTGTCACCATTCGCCTAGTGCTTCTTGTATGCCTGGAGCTCTTTGGAAATTATTTTATTTAATTCTCTTGGTGACACCACAAGTAATGGATTACCAATAACAGCCCTGATGAAAATAGACCTCATGCTAAATCCATAGAGTACCAACTAGTTGAAGGACAGTCAAATTTGTTTGTTTCCAGGTTCTGGCCACTACAAATAACAATGCTGTGAACATAGTTGAGCAAGTGTCCTGGTACTGTGATTGAGCATCCTTTTGGGTATATGCCCAAGACTAGTATAGCTGGGTTTTGAGGTAGATTAATTCCCAGTTTTCTGAGAAACTGCCATAACAATTTCCAAAGTGTTTGTACAAGTTTAGTTTGCACTCCCACTAGCAGTGTTCCCCTACTCTACATCTGAAGGCTAATCCCTGTGCTGAGTGCCTCACCCAATGTTGGTGTATGAAGAGATGCTTGGTCCTGTCTCAACTTGATATGCCATGCTTTGCTAATTCCCATGGGAGGCCTGCCCCTTTCTGCATGGCAACAGAGGAGGAGTGAATGGTGGGGGTGGTTAAAGGAAAGTAGGAAGTGGGAATGGAGACAAGAGAGGGAAAACTGTGGTCAGTACGTAAACTTAGGCTTCTCTGATTTAGAATCCTTACTATGTACCTTGTCTCAAGCAATCAGCCTTTTCCTCTGTGGGTATTTGACTAGTGTGACTCAGTCCACTTACTGCCCTACCCCCTATCCAGGCCAATTTTGACCTGTGAGAAGGGGATATATTTAATCATGTAGGTAAAATATGTTCACAAAGTAAGCTCAGATAGCCTGGGACCATTTGTTAGAAAGTGAATATTCATTGTAGCCATATTGCTCCAAAGGATCTCTGGTCACTCATAATGTCCTTTACTTTGAATCATTTTCATAGAAACTTTTAAAATTGATACACCATAATAAAAATTATATATAACAATGGAGTGAAATGAGATGTTTCAACAATATATCTGTGTATAATATTTAAGTCAGATTAATTTAAGCATGTGTAAGCTCAGTTAATTTTTCATTTCTTTGTGGTGAAACATTTAATATCCTTTCTCCTGGTTTTTAAGATCTATGTAATTGCTACCAATAGTCACTTTACTATACAACACATTATTATATCATTATATTATGTAATTATTATCGTCATTTATACTCATTGACACATTGGCCATTCTTTTCACAGCAACCCTTCCTCCATAGCTGTTCTATCATGGATATAGTGGTTGGTGTTCTATGGATCCAAAGGACTCAGAAAATGAACACTTGAATACATATATGTATTTATATGTGCTTATGTGCCTCTGAGTATAGAAAAGTTGGCACTTTCTCAACAGCTATTTACTGCTGAATACTTATCTTTCTCCCTTGATTCAACCTCACACTTGAAAAGCAATACTTGCTAAGACAACATGATTAAAAGGGTTTTGTTTCATTCTTGTTTTTTTTTCCCCCCCGATAGAGCACATTGCAAGGAAGAACTGAGTGAACATTTGGACCTGAGAATACTCTAAGGAATGTTTTCAGGGTGGCATTTACAATTAAATCTTTAAAATTATTGCAGCTTTGAGTAATTATGTTAAGATGGACAGATGCTTTATTTCTGGTTACAAGTAAAGATAGACAGTTCTTCTGTTTTGGAAGGCAGTTTTTAGCCAATGTGACATTTGTACTCGCTTGTTTTTCTTCATCTCTCTATAACCATCACCTGCTCTGTTGGCAATCAGGATCATAGGGATTAGCCAAGTGGAAAGTCTTATACACATGTGCTATTGTTACCGGATTCCCATTCACAAGGTTTGTAACTTGGCAGGGCTTTGGGTACAATGGGAATGCCTGGGCTGGAATCCTTCTTATGTCATCCAGTGTTAGATATCTGATTATGGCATTGGAACCTGAGTGGTTGAGAGTAAAATGAGACAAGGCAGAATCTGAGAACTATTGAAAAGAGAATCTCATTTTATGTGGCTGAGCTGACAAAGCTTAGATGACTTAGCACCTCTTACTGAGCACTTAAGTATAATTCTATAAAGGAAAGGGACCCAGTTTTTATAGAAGGATGTCTTCACTAACATTCTAATAATACCTACTAGGAGGCAACATGAGTATAGAGAAAGAGAAAAAAATACTTTATTCCTATTTAAGAATATCTAATAAAACCAGGTGAGTGATAAAACATGTGTGTTTAATGGAATTAAAGACTGTAGTTTTTGTTTGTTTGTTTTGATACTGAGTCTCACACTGTAAACTAAGCTAGTCTGGAACTCGTTATGCATCCCAAGATGTCCTCAGACTTTTCCCATGTTTCTTGGCTTCTAGATAAAAGGGATGTCTTGATGTGGATGGGAGCTAAGTGGATGTGAGACAAGAAAAACAACAGCTTTTTTTGAGCACTGTGATGGTAGCATTTAGAACTGGAGACAGTTTTAAGAAATCGGCAAGCTCACTCCAAATATATAATCTTGTGAATTTCCACTACAGTTGCAAGAAGTAAGAAGGCTCCAATAAAAAAGTAACACGCATCATACTGCTTTCTAGGGGCTCCAATAGGACTGAAATTACTCATTTTACAAGAGTTAAGCTATATTGGATTACAAACCGAAATGAAATCATTTAGAAAAATGTAAATCTAATTATTTAGAAATGATGGCAATTTGGTTCTCTAGCTCCCCACAAAATGCCCCCGGGGCAATCGAATCCAGTGCTGCAAGGACAAAGTCTAAGCCAAGATTAGCTTTTTACAGTTATGGCATTCTAAGGTGTCAAGGCCACAAGAAGATGTAAGATGAAAAAAATAGGGAATAAATATAAATAATAAGTATAAAAATTAAATATGCATACAAATAATATAACAAATATACTACTAAAATGTCTACCTTTGTGTGTATGTGTGCATAGATGTTGGTCCTTGCCTTTCAGTTTGTTAGTGTTTTCTGCTGCATATGCCGTCATAACACAGCTAATCTGTGCTAGCTCACACTTGAGCTTTTAGGGATTCTCCTGTCTCTGACTTTCATCTTGCTGAAGGAGCATTGGGATTACAAAAGTCTACTGCCAGGCCCAGTTAAATATGGGTTCTTCAGATTTGAACTTAGGTCTTCACACTTGCATAAGTGCTTTACCAACTGACTCATCTACCCAATTCCCAAATTCTATCCCAAAAGGCAGATTACAATATAATAAAAACTTAGTCACTAAGGAAAAAAAAATGTATTATCTTCAGGAGAATAACGGTGTTCTAATGGTGCAAAGAACTGACCTCCTAGGTTGAGAGTCTCTGGAATCTTATTTTCTAGTCTTGCTTGTGTGCCAATGTACATTTTTCCATAATGAATGTCTATGCTTTTGTATACGACAGATGTGTTGTGAAGCAATCCTTTTGTACACTGTGAAAATGTGTCTTTGCCAAGTTACCTTCTTATTCATTTAATAAAAAGCTAAGTGGTCATTAGCTAATTGGGATGTATAGGCAGGACCATCAGACACAGAACACTGAGAAGAGGAAGGGCGAGGTCACCAGGAGGTGCAGAGAGAGCAGGACATGCTGGAGGATAGGTAAACCATGAACCATGTTTGCAACATGTAGATTAATAGAAATGGGTTGATTTAAGTTGAAAGAGCTAGTTAGTAACAAGCTTAAGTTATGATTGAACTTTTATAATTAATAAGAAATCTCCATGTGCTGGTTCTTTTTTTTTTGTGAGCTGGCTGATGAGACAGAAAATTCCAATACACAGTTGGTTACAGAAAGACAACAAGCTACTTAGCTAACATTATGAAATATGAGCGAGGTTTCTTTAAAAATCAGTTTCTGAAGAATTGAAAAAATAAAAATACATAGTCAACAAACTTTGCTTCAAACAATGATTCTTACAGGTAGAAAAGGATGGCTACAATGGGAAAAGCTAGGTGAATGTTAGCACAACCTTTCTAAAATATCTTTTTTTTTCTTTTTACTTAATCAAATAACCTTTTGTTTTCTTGGACATCTGGCAGCTTGTCCTTTGCTAGAAAAATGCTGGCCCTTTCCTGACTTTAAGGGTGTGAGTGGGTTCAATGGGAACAACTTTCTGACTTCCAAAACAAAGTAAAAAAAGATACAAGAAAAAACCTAGGGGATAAATATGCATTTAATGCAAACACATTTCCCTTAAAGCAAAACATTTGTTCTTGGAATGTCCATTAAGTGTCAGTCATGAAAAAAATCTTGGCCCAACATAGAGAGGCTACAGATCTGAGATACAAATTTAGTATTTAAATATAGCTAAATTTCCAATGCTACAGTTGACCCTCAACAATTAATTTTTAGGATGATCTTCCTAATTAAGAAACAATAGCTAGTCTTAGTATCCATCTCAAATAAGATCACAGAACACCTGCCTCTTTATGCGGTATTTATGTGATAAGATAAATACCAACTTATGAATTTCTGTATGTTCTTTAATATAGGACCAGTGGTGACAAAGGAGGCCAATGTTACATTGTGGGGGGCATGTCTTTAGCTGGTCCATCATTTACAGTCAAGCTACAGAGTTATGAGCTAGATGGGGGGGAAAAGAGCTTAAAACACCTGCTACAGAGCCAGAAATGCTTCCTGAAGTTGATGAATCAGAGCAGGACTCCCTCTCTTTTATCTCTGGAGCCTTTGGCCTTCTTGCCAACGGATAGAAACTCAGCACTTTTTCACCAACTAGTTAAACTGGTACAACGCCTAATTATGGGCAACATGGAGTACAAAGCTTGGATTAGTTTTTGTTTTATTTTCATATTTTATTTTGTTTAATTTCATGTAGTAGAGAAATAAGCTTTCTGCTGTTGTGGACAGGCTTTTCAGAATGTCACAGCATTTACGATTTACTCATCACTGCACAAGGCAGTTGCCAGCAAATTCTTGCTAACACCATTTGCATAGAGGGCTTGTGGAAAGGGGGACATGTTCATCCTACTGATACTCCTGAATTTCTACAATGCATCCTGACTCTGGAGACAGAGTGATAGGTACATCTCAGGTCTCTGCTCTTGGTGGATCATGAAAGCTAGCAGAAATGAGGCTGACTGGAGAAACAGAAAGATGTGTCTAAAAACACTGGAGAGTGTGCAGATGGAGACTGAGAAGCCAAATCAAAAACTTCTCCTTCCCCTAATTCTGATTGTAAGGATTTCCAAAGCTTGCATTCACCTGGAATGCAACAGTGTCAATCATCCCCCTGGGTGTGCCCACCCACTCTTTTAATGAAAGGGCTCACACAAGCCCCCGCCCCTTCCCCCTCTCCTCTTTCTGCTCCCTTCTGCCCCTATCTCTGCTCCCTGCTGTAATAAACTCTAGTGTGGTACTCTCGGTGTTGAGATTCCATTCATATGCCATGTGCAAAAAACTAACATTAGTGCCATGATCAGCAGGCCCCCCTCAGCCCTAAGCGCGCATAGGTGCTGGGGACCCCTGTTCGACCCTCCACCGGAGACTACCTTCCATCTGCCTGCCTGGTCGTGGACCGTACATGCACAACACCGGTGTTAACTGGTGAGTTTCCCCCTCGGTCAGTGTAATCGTGAACTAGTTTCAAGGAGGATCAGCTTCCCGATCTTCATTTGGTCATGATTTGTTCCTTTTCGTTGGCAAACACTCCTGGCTTTTTTCCCCTGCACTACAGTTTCATCCAGGGACCTGCCCCTGTTGGAATTACACTGGCACCTTACATGGGCATTTTTTTTTTTTTTTGCCAGCAATGCCACGAACAGGTTGCGGTCACATGATTTTGGGGACTGACGAGTCCACTTTATCTCGCTGTGTGTGGGTGTAATGTCCTGGCGCTCTGTCTTCTGCCTGAGAGGGTTTTAGAGATATATTCGTGGTGGAGCTGGGGAACTGTCCAACTGGCTTACACGTGTCTGCTGATGAGCTAGTCCGCTGTGGGCCCACTTCCTTGTGGATTCAGTTTGCAGGGGTGACAACTCTCGCTTGCTGGTTCCATATTCCCCTTAAATTTCGGCATGGGAAATAAGTCAGCTAAATCCATACCTCCATCTTCACCCTTAGGGTACATGCTAGACGCATTAAGATCTCTTAGCCTTATGCCCTATTTAGATTCTACCAAGCTGATCCATTATTGTACAAAGAAATGGCCTGGATATCCCTTAGACAGTCATCTAAAGTGGCCACCTAATGGCACCCTGGATCCTGACATTTTACGGGAATTATCTAATTAATGCCAGCGACCAGGCAGATTAAAAGAGTTAAAAAATTCCCCTCTATACAAGCTTTCTCTTACTTAAGTTCTTCCTTCCCACCTAAGTTCTTGTTCTGCTCGCCTGCTGTTAGCCACTTCCTCAAACCCTGATGATTCTCATCTTCCACTGGATCCTGCAAATGACCCTCCACCCTTAACACACTCCTACTGCCCCTTTCTCTCTGCCTATCACCCACTCTCAAGCCTCTAAGGACGCAGATCCAATTCTACCTCTTTGGGAAGTATCGGGCGTGGATGGGATAGTTAAAGTGTATACTCCCTTTCCTTTGTCTGAACTCTCCCAGGTTGCAAAGAAGTTAGGCTCTTACAGTTTGAATTCTACTGCCTTTATAAAAGAATTTCAATACTTAATCCAAAGTTATGACCTCACCTTTAATGATGTATATACAATTTTAACCAACAATCTTCTACCTGAGGAGCTCAGTCGAGTTTGGGAGCAGGACAGACTACATGCAGGTGAGGTTCATCAAACAAATTTAGCGAGAAACTGCAGGACGTGATTTAAGATAAACAAAAAAATTCATCCCAGTTTCTAGAGCGCCTTACAAATGCACTCTTACAGTTCACAAATTTAGATCCAGAGAGCACTGAGGGAAGACAGATTCTTATGACCCATTTCTTTAATCAAAGCTATCCAGACATAAAGGCCAAGCTTAGATCTCTTGAGAGGGGCCCATTAACTCCACAAGCAGACATTTTGGCGCTTGCATTCAAGGTGTATCACCGGAGAGATGAGAGAATTCGGCAGGAGAAATACCTCCTGCTGGTGGAGGTGTTCAGGCCAGCCCCTCCACCACTGCCTCCCAGGGTGAACAGACAAAAGAACATGGAAAAGCACTCAGGTGCTTGTTTCTGCTGTGGCCAGTAGGCCATTATTGTCACTCATGCCCAGATCCACCACAGAGGCCATCCCGGTCATGTCCTAAGTGTTATAGATACCCCTGGCCAGGCAGCTGCTGCCCTACATCAAAGGGTGGGGACACGGCAAGCTTGGATGAGGTGCATAATATCCTGGGACTGGCCGAGGATGAATGATAGTGCCCAGGCCCTCTTAGTATGCAGAGAGAGTCTCTGGTGGACATTGAGATTTCTGGCCAGACCATTTCTTTCCTGGTGGACACTGGAGCTGCATTCTCAGTTCTGCAGGAGTATTGGGGTGCACCCTTTCTTTCAGGCCTTACAATTGTCAGGATAGGAGGCAAATCCATGTGACCTTATCAGACACCGCCGCTTAATTTCATTTTTAGAGGAATTCCTATACTCAGTCATTTTTAGTTATGCCAAGTTGTCCAACAGCTTTAATAAAAAGAGATTTCTTAGCAAAAGTTGGAGCTTTCATTTCATTTGGTGATCACATTTGCCTAAACCCAGGCTCACCAGCCACTCCAACTGTTCCTTTGCTCCTTTTACTATCCAATCAACCTGTAAGTTCTACCTTCTTGACAATCTACTTCCTCCCCTCCTCCATCACCTGCCTTCTCCCCTCACTCCAAAGTAGATGGGGCCATATAGAGTAATTCTGACAACTCCCATTGACGCTAAACTTGAAGGCTTCCCACATTGGATTCATTTGTCTAATCTTAAACCTTTTATACCCCCTCCTCAAAATAGCCAGACAAAAGACCCAAAATCTTAAAAAACCAGCTCTAAGCTTCCTTTCCAGCTGGCCAGAGCAGAAGCCAAGTTGGTAAACAAAGGGCCCCAGGCAGTATGCTTGGAATCCAAGGTAAACAAAGGATTGTTCAACTCTGTAGTTAAAGCAGCCACTCCCTCAGGATGTATTGCAGGTAAAACAAAGACCATTCCCCACCCCCCTGCAGGAGTCCAGGTAGGCAAAATAAAGGACACTTTAATCCTTTCCCTTTACCAGACCTAGCAGACCTTAACATGCAGACAACAGACAATAGAATTCCTTAGCAGAAGACAGGAACCATTCACACAAGGCAGCTAACTCAAGGTTTACTCCCAAGTTTCTTTCCTCCCTCCTTTCCCTTAGCCTGTCACCCCTAAAGCTCTATCATTGCAGACAATAGAATCTCTTAGCAAAAGAAAAGAACCATTCACACACCCAGCTAACTCAAGGTTTACTTCCAAACTCCTTTCTCCTTAGTCACTCCCAAAGCTCTATCACTAACCCAAATTTTTTTTTGAGCTCCAGGAAACAAACTATGATCCAAATCCTTCATTCTGCAAGCAAGAAGGGCTAAAGACCTCTCTGTCCTTGTGTCAGCAGGAAGTAGACAAAGACCACCACGACGACCTGTTCCCAACCATAAATCCTGTTTTATATATATATAAATGTAATGTAAGGATGGAATGTAAGGATTTCCAAAGCTTGCATTCACTTGGAATGCAACAGTGTCAATCATCCCCCCCTGGGTATGGTGATGCAAACATGGGCCCACCCACCCTTTTAATGAAAGGGCTCACACAAGCCCCTGCTCCTTCCCCCCTCTCCTCTCTCTGCTCCTTTCTGCCCCTATCTCTGCTCCCTGCTGTAATAAACTAGTGTGGTACTCTTGGTGTTGAGATTCCATTCACGCACCACATGCAAAAAACTAACACTGATTTTAATGCAGTAGTGACTGATAGAGGTAAGTAGTAGCTCAGAATGTTTCACTGTTGGTCCTGGGGCACAGTCTTTGGAGTAAGTGGCAAAGTGTAATCATGGATGGTAGTAACAAATTCATCACCACAATCATAGCTAGAATCTATGACTTATGCTAAAATATAAATTCTAGTTGGTATTTAATGAAAATTCAGAGCCAGATATTGGGGGAAATCTGGAATATCAGAGAGAGGAAAAAAACAATAGTCAGTTCTCACCCAGTCTGGTAAAAGCTATCTTCAAGAGTCCTTAGCATGACTAGTCTCTTCTACAGAATACCTACCTGCCTTAAATACCTTTGCCCAGTTGTTTCACTTCTGGTTTAACTCTACTTCGTAATCCTAGAGTTAGGATTAAAGGTATGAACTACTACTGTTTGGTAGTTAGGCCTTGAACTAAAAGAAACACAGAAAGATCTCTATCTTTGTAGTTATGGGATAAAAGGCATATAGGTCACCACTCTGGTCTTTCCCCTACTGGAATTAAAGGTATTAGTTATCACTCTTAGACCCTCTTGGCTTGATTGTGGGTGGATCTGTTCTCTGATATTCTAGACTGATTTTATTAAATAAAAAATATATCACCACATTGCATTAATACTTAGGTATATTATCAAAGATTCACAGTGATTCTGTAATTATTGTTAATTCACATTTTTCAGATGAGCAAATTCCAGCTTAAAGGTAATAATGGTAATTATAAGCAAAGAGTCGGATATGAGGCTTTGCATACCTCTTTGTGTTGAATTCATCATCCTGAAGGATAGAAGAGAAGGCCAAGGAGACAGTGAGGGCCTTAAATGACCCTGAAGTTCACAGGCAGCACTGTGAACCTGCCCAAATGACCCTACCCATGCCAACACGTGTATCTCCTTTCAGAAACTTCTACATGAGTTTGTGCCTTAACCATATCTACCTTATACATTTTCAAAATTATATACATCTTGGGATAGTTAACATCATTAATGCGACATAGCCTAGAATCAATGAGGGAAATTTTCCACTGGTATACCCTGTAGACATATCTGTTGGAGATTGTCTTAATCAAATTAATTGATATGGGAAGGTCATTCTCTAGGATGTCCCGAACTTTTTTTGTCAGGATATGTATGTGTATGCTGTATATGTATATAATGTATATGTATATCACAGTAACAGAATTAAACCAAAATATTTTCTTTGCTTGCTACAGAAATCTGATTTGGCCTCTTGGTTGGTTCTGCCTACAGACAGTGGGTTGCCAGAAAGGTTGCTAACTTTTCTAATTTTTATGATTATCTCCATATGAAGATATGAATGACTCATTCATTTGGAATTTTTCTTTCCACAAACTTGTCTGGATCATTAACTATCTAAGATTCAAATGACTTCATTAAAATATAACAAGAAATAATGTTTTGTGTCTTTCATAATGAATACTTCTTATAAGATTAATAAAGACCCTAATATGTGACTATTCAGCCATGTTGGGGGCACAAAAGTCCTTGCACCCTCAGAGTACTAGGAAAACCAGGAATGTTAAACATGTAGGGGTAATTTCTGAAAGGAGGAAATATCTGTTTTTTTGCCCAGAGTACTGGGAGTGGACATTGTTAATGTCTTGGTGACCTTTTGCTATCGATAGTGGCAGACCTCATTCTCCTTTTGCTATAGAGCCAGACCTCATGCAAATCCCCCAGAATATTTTCCTAGGCTCTCCCTCCCTAGATTATTATCTGTAGCTCCCAGTTAATAGCACCCATCCTTGGGTAGAAGTTATTTGTATTTTACAGCCTGCTGACCTCTGTGCTATCTCTCTCAGAGACTACACTACCTTTTAGCCACAGAACACACCTTCAAGGTCACATATCCTTTGAAAGGAGTTTGTATGTAGTCAAAACTTAAACTTTATTGTGCACACGGAATTGGGATGATTGTTACCTGGAAATGTGGAACAAGAATGATTGTTGCCTGGAAACTTTTCCCAAAATTCTATTATGTCTAAATATGCTGACATCTTTCTGTCTGTCTATCTATCTATCTATCTATCTATCTATCTATCTATCTATCTATCTCTGTCTGTCTGTCTATTAGCTGTTTACATATTTTCTCAGTCAGTTTCACCACCACTCTCATTACTGGGTCTGTGTTTCTTGGCTGTTTTCTTTAGGGAAAGATTTTCTTTCTTTATTTTGTCTACTATTTTTTGAATGGACAGTACATATTGCATGTTTTCTATTGCTGAACATCTCTGTATTTTCTCATTTTTTAAACACTATTGAACATGTATATCTGTGGTTGATATATCTAGCACAGTCATGAACTACTTGAGTCTACCTACTGAAAGAGGTCCTTCTTGAGGTTTCTGTTGAATGCACTACAGATTCAATAATTTCTTCATTGCAGTAGATCATGATTCAAGGTTTACATGTCCTGTCTGTGGACCTTGGCAAGGTTTCAGCTCTTTGTTAGCTGTCCTTGCCAAGTCTTACAAAATTTTATTCAATAGATGCCCATTTCAGTATTCAGAAAAAGAGACTTAATTTTACACCAATTCCTATAGCTCTTTTTGAGCATAGCCCTCCTGTCTAAAACATACAGACTCTCAGCATTAGACTTTCAGTCTTTGTAAAGAGACCACTATGTTATACTTGGGCTTCCCATTCTTTTTTTTTTTTTTTTTAAATTATGAAAGAAGTCACATTTTCTATCCGTGCATATCCTTATTCAAGGTCCCTCCTTCCCCCTCCAGTCAATCTCTCTTCTCCACATCTCCTAATCACCTCCCCAGCAAGGGCAGGAAGTCTCAAAGACCCAATATTGCTCAGTTCAGCGTTCACTCATGGCAGATCCAGTTTCCTTAGCCCAACATTGAGACTGAGTCAGGTGTTCCTCTAGAGAGAGAGGGATCCAAGGTGTCAGCCCAAGGTGTTTCAGATCCTAAGCTGCTCAGTGGTTGCCGTTTGTAGCTTGGATATGCTTTGTTTTTTGTTTAGAGTCCACAAATGAGTGAGTACATCCCCTGCTTATCTTTCTGGATTTGAAATACCTCACTCTGGAGGATATTCTCCAAATCCATCCATTTGCCTGTGAATTTTATGATATCATTTTTTCTTACTGCTGAGTAGTACTCCATTGTTGATCTTAGTACTGACATTTTATTGTTTGGTAAATATAAATATTTAGCTAATAAAGTCACATATTCATTAGATAACTTTATATTATCACATAAGACTCTGTACTCCATATCTCTGGGGTAACCATAAGCACAAAGTAATATTAAGCTCCTAGGCTAAGAAGAGAAGGCCTGTGACAAAACTACTTTTGGTTGACAAAACAATTAAAAAGATTGTTAAGCACACCTTTTTTTTTTTAATCTTACCATCCAGGTTCATGCTAAAAAGTGCATAGGAGCAAAAGACTTTTATTGGCACTGTACTAGTATGAACATATTACAGAAGTAACCCTAATCCTAACCCTATTTGTATCAAAGAATCTTTTTGAGGGGAAAATAATTACTTACCAATTGGTTTGTGTCATAAATCTGAGGTTGGAAAAACAGCACCTATAACTGAGCTGTCGGAGAGCAGATATATTTTCAGTGTTCAGGCTTGGGTGCCTTGCGTAGCTGTTTTGGACCACATAAGAACTGCTCTTGGGAACATCTTCCTGGGAGTTTTGAAGAGATTCTTGGGAAAGAGGAAGCCCCATATTTACGCACTTTATATAAAGGTTTGTTAGTCACTCCTTTGTATTCTTAAGCAACTTACATGAGTCATGCAATTCAGAATAAAATATGCATTCAAGTTTTAACATAAAGAAACATTTAGTATTTATTCTGGAAACCACTCATGTGTTGCACCACTGTTGTTGAGAGTAGCCCTGCCTCATGTGGCCAGGGAGCTCGTTCACTGGGTTAAAATGGCCAGCTACTGGATAATCTTAGCAAAGATATTGGTATGATTTGAAGTTCATGTCTTATAAATGTTTAATGTCAATCTTCAGAGGATCAAGGGATGAAGAAGCAATTAAAACTCACACTACTGACTAGATACTGTGATTCAATCAAATTCTTATGTAGTGGTCTGACTCTTGATATGACAGCACAGTGCAGAGATCTGTATGCCATCTCTGATTTAAGTAACCCCCCACTGCTCTTCAGAAAAGGATTAGTGCCAGAGAGTTACACATCTCTCATCATTTTGAACCACCAAACAGCATCAACCTGATAATTTTCAAATTTAAGAATTCTTTACTCCAGTAAAAGATCAATGCCTTTGTTTCTTATCTATTGTCAGAACATTCGGGAAAGAGAAAAAGAGGCTGTATTTTCTGTTTGCATTCATTTTAGGTACAACAGTTCAAGAGAGAGACAAATGGATAGTTAAGGAGAAAGGAGGAGGAAGGAAGAGAGCAGGAAGAGAGATACAGGAACAGGGAGAGACAAGGACAGAGAACAAGAAATACTTGCTTGGGATCACATAGTAATACAGACACAGATCCTAAGAAAGTCTTGGATTTTGGAATGCTGATCTCTCAACCCTATTTTAAAATGTCGAAACTAAATATATTTTATGTTTGTTGTGCTACCCCCTGTCTAGTGCAAGAAACTACCCAGCTTCAAAACTATTATAGCATCAAAACCATCATATGTATACACACATGTATGAAAGGATATGTGTAATTAATTTTTAATTATGTATGTACATCATATATGCCACATGTAGTATTATCAGTATTATTCACACTGATCTTTTTTTAAATTAAAACAAACATTTAGTTCACAAATGATGGTTTACCACCTCTGTGCTAATTCATGACCCATGATAAGTGTGCCTCCATTGAGTGTAATAACAACCACATGATAACATAATGTAATATTTGTTAGATAACATAATGTAATATTTGTTAATGTTTCCTGTACTGTCACTAATGAGCAGAAGAATCTTACTAAGTCTGTTAATGATTTTGTGTTTTCTATATATGAGGAAATGAAGACGTAAACTTGCTAGTCCAAGGCTATGGGTAATGAAGCATGAAAACTATAGCATATGTCTTGTGACTTCTGTTCCTTCTCTGGTAGTTCTTTTTATGGGAAATTCATAGCCTTACTTCATTTTCACACTAGAAATCCTGTCGGTTCAGAGGCTGAATGACTTGTCTCTGTGTGGATCTATGAGAGACCATATTAGAGATGGAACTATTATTTGCTGCCTTCATGTGGGTCTTCTGACTTGTTACATTATTGTTAAAATTTTTCAGAAACAACACAGGTGGAACTAGACAGATCTTTGTAGACCACTGCAGCTTACTTTTCAGTGTCCTATAGTGATGCCAAATGATCTTAATGTACCAAAAGTGTCCAGATAAACTGAGGAGGATGATTACTGGGTGCTAATTAGCCTTTAAGATAGATGTCAAGTAACCATAATTTTTAGGATCTCTCCTAGTTCTTTCAAAACAAGGTGCGTGATAGAGCCACCAATGGGTTTGCTTTGCCTACAACTGAGGGGTTTCTTGGAACATAGCATATTGAGCACTAAAACCAAAAATGTCCCAGGTGAGTGCATCTATTTGTTTATAATAATTAGTTAGTAAATGTTTGTTAAACTAATTGATTCCTGCTGATGACTATTCATTCCTGGAGGTGATTCTTATCTGGAATAGGCACTCAAGGAATGGGGAAAAAACATAGAGTTGTTTCCAGCTTCTTGAGACACTCAACTCTTGACTATAGAAAACCAGATATAGTTGCATAAAATATCAGTATATATTTATTTACATTATAAAGGCAAATATCAGTTTAGATGGTTAGTGTACCACTCCCACTGTATTATTCATTACTTGAGGAACATAACAAAGCAGGCATTTAGCTTCAATTGTAAGGGAAGGCACAAGAGAGAGCTTCACAGCTTCATAGAAGCTATGCTGTACAGAGTTTAGCACAAACTAGGGATGACTAGCAATTGGTGGCCAGTGTAGGGGTCATAAGGGCACTTACAGAAGATAGTGCCAAGTCTCCAGATACCGCTTTGAGGCCAAATACCACCTTGAGAATTCCCTTACACCTCCAGCCTCTACCTGCCTTTGTCAAATTTGAGCCTAGAGAGCTCCTTGAATTTCTCAGGTTTGGGTATAGGAGTTTCTGTGGGTCCCACTAGAACCAGAGTCCTCTATAAGTTCTTTGGTTTATGAGTATTTGGTCTACCTGAAAAGGACTTCATTTGCATTGCAGGTCAACCACTCTCCTTTCCCAGCAGAAAATTATAAACATATATACAATCTAGCGATGGGACAGCTGTTGACACCTCAGTGTTGAGAACCACAAATGACCAAAATCTTTGAAAAAAGTAGTGCAACAGACTTCAAATTTCTTTTCCTGTTGAGACATTCTCTACCGAAAGCCATACAATTTTCATTTGCAGCTGGTGACTGTTTACTTAAGACCATGGTTATGAAGATTCAGTTTAAATATGCATCAGTGAATTTGCCATTACATGCTGGCCAAGCGCAGTAATGAGTCTGGCTGGCTTTTCACAGTCTGAATCAGCATCCACAGCAGACATTCCCACTGACTGGCAGGCGACTTGAGAAAGTCAAACATCTAACTAGCCCCTCTCCATTTCTTACTAAACCACAGAGAAGCTGTAGTTTTTCAGACCTGGATGTCTCTAAATTTGCTTCTCTGGAGTTTTATTGTGGCCTTATGTTTTTTGGTGCCCTTTGAAATCATTGTTTAAGCATATACCTCCCACCCCCTCCTTTTGTCACATTTCTTCTCTTATGATTTTCCTTGAACTCTTCTTTCTGCCTTTACAGTCTCTCACCCACCATCATCACTCATTCTCCTCTGCATTTCATATTTTTCTTGTGTGTTCTTGTCTTTAACACAAATCTTTCCTCCTGTTTTGCAGCTTGTGCTTTGTTTTGCATTTAAAATTTCTTCAAAAATTTAAACAGCCAATTGTAACTACACTGTTTTATTTTGTGTAAACCAGATTTTCAAGGTAGAAACTCCATTCCGTGAGTGTGTGAGGATAGAGGTGATGGCATAAAGTAACTAACACTGGGTGAAAGAGCAGGCAGAAAGCCAGATTACAGCTCAGTGCCAGTGACACTAGGAAACAGGTAGTGTGGGTAGGAAGGAATACATACCTCCACCCAACCCAGCAACATTGTGCTCATGGATAACACAGCCTCTTCATGCCTGAAGAAAATCAATTTATATTCCATTGAATGCCAAATGAAGGCTAAGTCAAGTGGTGATCTACCCTTTAGAGGACAAATGTTAAAATATTATAGGAGCTCAGAGAGACTGTAGTGGGGAACCACTTACAGATCTGTGACCACATGATTTAGCAAAGGCCAGGCATACTGAGTTACTCATGTCTACTTACTGACTGAAATACTCTGAATAGTCTCTAGATATCCAAACATTCTGCTAATCTAAAATTGGGCTAACATGGGCTAGATGAAAACTGCTCTGGGTTGATAAGCATTCAATAGACTCTCTGTATTTTCAGACTCACACCTGCTGGTACAGCTTTTGGTGGCAAACCACAACAGTTGAGCAGTGCTGGTACCAATAATTACTTTGGTAATTAGCTTCTTCCATGCAGTGTAGTCACGGCTGTGGGCTCTGAAAGCAGAAGAGGCACTACAGTAGCTTTCAGCCTATCTTTACTATGAGCAGGATGCTAGCAAGTCCTTCCAAAAACTGCATGTCCTCCCATGCTGTCTTTCCCTCTCTTTGGTTTAGCATACTTCAGTTGTGAAGCAGGATAGAACAGAAGACTGGTGCTTGTAGTGGGATTATATGGTTTCTTTTTTAATTTCCTTTATTGTTTTTGGAAGTCAATATTAAACTTCATATAGAAAAGCAAAACATTCAGAATACCTTAAAAAAAAATAAAGCCCGTAAAGTAATAAAACTTCTCTCTCTCTTTTTTTTTTCCGAAAATACATGAAACATAAAAAATAAAATCCAAAGCTCCTCAAACCAGGTTAGGCTCAGCTGCAGATGAAGACAGCACAGTAGGTTGCAGCTAATGCCTATGGATGCACTATGGCCACCACAAATTTCTGTTAAGCAACCCTTCTACAGCCAAACAAGAAGTTTTGTTTTGTGTGTGTGTGTGTGTGTGTGTGTGTGTGTGTGTGTGTTTGTGTGTTTTAAATCACTTCAAGTCCACTAATGAGTGAGTATATCCCCTGTTTATCTCTCTGAGATTGTGATACCTCGCTCAGGAGGATATTCTCCAAATCGATCCATTTGCCTGCGAATTTTAGGATATCATTTTTTCTTACTGCTGAGTATTGTGTAAATGTACCATTCCTCAGTTTAGGGGCATGTAGGTTGTTTCAGGTTCTTGCTATTATGAATAATGCTACTATGACCATAGTTGAGCTCATAATTTTGGGGTGTGAATTGTGTCTTTAGGGTATACACCCAGAAGTGGTATTGCTAGATCCTTGGGGAGAGTTATTCCCAGTTTTCTGAGAAACTTCCATACTGCATTCCAGAGTGGCTGAACAAGTTTACACTCCCACCAACAATGGAGGAGTGTGACCTTGCTCCACATCCTCTCCAGTATAGGCTGTCATTTGTGTCTTTAATCTTAGCCATTCTGAGAGGTATAAGGTGGTATCTCAAGGTTGTTTTGATTTGCATTTATCTGATGGCCAAAGATGTTGAGCATGTTTTCAAGTACCTTTCAGCCATTTGTAATTCTTCTGATGATAATTCTCTTTTTAGCTCTGAACCCCATTTTTTAATTGGGTTATTCAGGGTTTTGGGCTCTAGTTTTTTGAGTTCTCTGTATATTTTAGAGATCAGTACTCTGTTAGTTGTAGGATTTGTAAAAATTTTATCCCATTTTGTAGGCTGTCGTTTTGTCTTATTGACAGTGTCCTTGGCCGTACAGAAACTTCTCAGTTTCAGGAGATCCCACTTATTGATTGTTGTTTTTAGTGTCTGTGCTACTGGTGTTATATTTAGAAAGTGGTTACCTTTGCCAATGGGTTGGAGGGTATTTACCATAGACTTTTCTATCAAGTCAATGCAGCTGGGTTTATAATATTGAGGTTTTTGATCCATTTGAATTTAAGTTTTGTGCAAGGTGATAGGTTTGGATCTATTTTTATTTTTCTACACACTACCATCCAGTTATGCCAACACAATTTGTTGAAGATACTATCTTTTTCCCATTGAATATATTTGACCTCTTTGTCAAAAATCAAGTGTTCATAGGTGTGTGGGTTAATGTCTGGATCTTCAATTGACTTCCATTGATTCACGAGTCTGTTTTCATGCCAGTACCAGGCTGTTTTTAATACTATAGCTCTATGGTATAACTTGAAGTCGGGGATGGTGATGCCTCCTGAGGTTCTTTTGTTGAGGAAAATTGTTTTGGTGACCCTAACTTTCCTATTGTTCCAAATGAAATTTAGTATTGTTCTTTTATGGTCTTTAAAAAATTGTGTTGGGATTTTGAAGATAATTGCATTGAATCTGTAGATTGTTTTTGGTAAGATTGCTATTTTTACTATGTTGATTCTACCTATCCAGGAATATGAGAGATCTTTCCATTTTCTGATATCTTCTTCAATTTCTTTCTTCCGTGACTTAAATTTTTTGTCAAACAGATCTGTTACTTCCTTGGTTATAGTTACACCAAGGTATTTAATGTTATTTGCAGCTATTATAAAAGTTGATGTTTCCCTTATTTCTTTTTCAGCCTGTTTGTCTTTAGTGTATAGAAGAGCTACTGATTTTTTTCTTTAATTAATTTTGCATCCTGCTACGTTGCTGGAGAAGTTTATCAGCTGTAGAAGTTTCCTGGTAGAATTTTGTGGGTCACTTTCATATTCAATATGATTGAAATGGTATTCAGTCATATCATCTGTACATAGAGATGGTTTCAGCTCTTCCTTTCCAATTTATATCCCCTTAATCTCCTTTCATTCTTTTATTGCTTTGACTAAAACTTCAAGAACTATATTGAATAGATAAAGGGAGAGGGGACAGCCTTGTCTAGTTCCTGATGCTAATGGGATTGCTTTGATTTTCTCCATTTAGTTTAATGTTGGCTGTTGGCTTCTTGTAAATCACCTTTATTATAGTTAGTAATGTTCTCTGTATTCCTGATCTCTCCAGGACTTTTATCATAAAGGAGTTTTGGACTTTTCCAAATGTTTTTTCATTATATAAGGAGATGATCATGTGTTTTTTTTCTTCAAATTTTATATGATGCATAACATTTATAGTTTTTCATATGTTGAACCATCCCTACATTTCTGGGATGAAGTCTTTTTGATCGTGTTGGATTACTTTTTTTTTATATGTTATTGTAATTGGTTTGCCAGAATTTTGTTGAGTATGTTTGCATCAATGTTCATGAGGGAGATTGGTCTGTAATTCTCTTTTTTAGTTGCGTCTTTGAGTGGCTTGGGTATCAGGGTGATTGTGGCCTCATAAAAGGAGCTTGGCAGCTTTCCTTCAGTTTCCACTCTATGAAACAGTTTGTTGAGTATTGAGATTAGTTCTTCCTTGTATGTCTGGTAGAATTCTGCAGTAAAACCATCTAGTCCTGGGAAAATGTTACATTTTAAGTAATTGTCTCGCCTATGGGTTTAATAGAAAACTGATTGGCCAAAGGCTAACAGGAAATGTGGACATGGCTACCGGGCTAAGAAAACTCTAAGTACTAGAAGAACAGAGACAGATGACAAAAAGCCATCAAAGAGAGCTGCCACAGACAAGATGAGGAGACGGCAGCAGACACAGAGAAAAGAAGCTGAAATGCTGCTATGAGAAAAGATACTGAGCTGTGCAGCTACCCAAGATGGGTTAGTTCAGATGAAGGAGTTAGCAAATTATATGCCTGGGCCCTAGGTCAATCAGTGTAAAAATAATATAAGCCTGTGTGTGATTATTTGAGGCTATGTGGGGCTGAGAGTGAGATTAAACCTTTTGTCCAGGCCTGGAATGTTGGAACCAGAACCATTTACAACAGGTGCTGTAGCGTAGGGCTGCACATAGAAACTGCTCAGGAAGAACTCTAGCTTCTGTCTTGTGCTCTGCATATTTCATATTAGAAATACCATACTCACTAGACTGCAAACAATACAGGGAACAAAATAGGGTTTGGGAAGCTGAGAGGGAGGAACACAGATAGGCCAGTGCAAGGAAACAAAATGAAAACATTGTTTTTAAAGGGAATGCAAAAATGTTCAACCAGAGAGGAGAAAATTCTGGATTAGAATTCACTGAGAATGAAGAGTGCATCATTTCAGTGCTGATAACTGGCAGTGACAGCACTACAGACAAAGAAAAATTAAATGTTAGAATGAAGGATGACTAAACATAGGATACTGTCACTTCATGTAGAGAAATACGCTGGGTCTACCAGAATAAAATTAATAGCTACTACTAAAAATAGTGATATAGAGAAAAGAAACATACTGACCACCTTCTGTGTACCAGTTGCTGTGATGTATTGCCTCATTTAATTCCAAACATGCCAGTGCTGTGGAAATTATGTGTCCTTTAGGGATGAGCAAAAATACTCAAGGAGATAAACATCCCAAGTTCAAACAGTTGCTCAAAAAATAGCACAGGCCTAAGTTGAGCACAAACTCTAGTCCCTCCGCACAGAGTGCTGTGTCTTGTGGTATACTTTAAAACAAAAACTAGCACTTATGGATCATCATGTGACAGCTACTTTGAAATATTCACTCACTTTGTTCCATAGATAATAATTCCAACTTCACTGACAAGCAGAAGGGTTGACTGACATGATACGGGGCTTCTTCATAGGCCAATTCAAATCACCACCAATACCACTTGTAGGGCTTGGGTTTATAGTAATGTGGACCTTTAGCAGTCATTATTTTCATTTGGAGTAGACTGTAGTGGGATTATGTTTTTGCACTGTAAATAATTGTCTCACCTATTGGCTTAATAAAAATGCTCATTGGCCAAAGGCATACAGGAAGTGTAGGCAGGGCTACCAGACTAAGAAAACTTTGGGAATAGGAAGAACAGAGCAAAGATGCCAGAGAGCTGGATGAGTCACTAGCAGAAGCAGAGAAAAAAAACTGAAATGCTTTTCTAAGAAAAGGTACCATCTTGCTGGTCATTGAAACTCATGGGCAAAAAGTATATTTCTGAGAATGCTTTCTAGATTGAACATCATTTTTGAAGGATTCTTCTCTGACTGAGCCCCTATAGGAAATTCCTTCCTGAAAATGCCCCTACTTCCTGGCTTCTCTTTTTTCATCTTCTCTGTGAATTTTTCATGTCTTCAGCTCCTCTTCTCTTGAGTTACCTGATACAAGGGAAGCATCTTATCAAATTACTAATGATATTACTAATGTTTGCACCTAGTCTGAGACCCAGGACATTTGAAACTGAATTGCCCTACCCCAGATAAGAAGGTTCTTCCCTCTTCTATGGAAACACATTAATTATGACAGAGGGAAGAGGCTGACAATATAATAACGGAAAGTTGCCCTCTTTTCCCTTGACATTACTAGCTTACCCATCTCCTCTGCCTGAACTCCTACCTACTTACCAAGGTTATTGCCATTTCTTGTTGGCTCTTCCACTTATTCTAGGTAAACTCTACATTCTGTGTTTTTTTCTAAATACAGAGGGATCTTCTCATCACTCTTTGTAGGCTTTTGAATTGTTTGTTATGTGACACCTGTACACAGAACCTTCATGAAAGGGCTACTATAATAGTACAGGTATTTCTCAAGTTATGATGAAATTATGTTTTGAGAAATCTGACATAAGTTGAAAATGCCATATGTGGGAAACTCCAGGAAAACATCTAATCTATTTAGCATTGTGGCTTAACAATGCAGTGCCCTGTAGAGCAAAAGGAGTTTGATCAGTTGATGGCATGTCTAGTTGAGATCTGTGGCTCACTGATGCCACCCGGAAAAGAAGGAAAGAGAGAGGAAGAGGGAGGAAGAGAGTGAGAAAGAAACACACATGAGAGATCTTATACACGAGGAATAGGGAAAAATTGAAATTCAAAACATGCTTCTATTGGGGTCTGTCATGTTCATTCCATTGTAAGGTTAAAAATCCAATGCAAAAGACTGTTCTCTCACTGTCATTCCAACCTTATCTTTTCTACCCTCTTACTTTCTTTAAAAAAAAATTAAGCTCACCATTGTTCTCCCTTCCTTCCCTCTTTCTATTCCTCCCCAAGATTCTCCCACTCTGTTCCTCATCCATTCCTCAGAGAGAGTTAATACTCTCAGGATGAGTCAATACAGTATGGCATATTCAGTTGAGGTAGGGCCAAGCCCTTTGCCCCAGTATCATGGCTGAGCAAGGTGTTTCTTTATAGGAAATGGGCTCCTGGCAATAAATTCTGGTCCCACCTCCTGAGGCTCACAAACTGCCCATGGCATTCAACTGTCATCTATATTCAGAGGGCCTAGTTCAGAGTCATGCAGGCTCCCCAGCTGTTATTTCAGAGTTAGTGATCTTCCTATAGCTCTGTTTACCTGTTTCTGTGAGTTTTCTCATCATAATCTTAATACTTTTGCTCATCTCTCTTCCCTCTCTTCATGAAGACTAGGAACTTGACCCAGTGCTTAGCTCTGGACCTCAGCACCTGCTTCCAACAGTTACTGGATGAAGGTTTTATAATGACTATTAGAGTGGTCATCAATTTGATAATAGGGAAAGGCTAGTTTAGGTACACTCTCCACTATTGTTTGGAGTCTTAGCTGGGGGTCATCTTTGTGGGTTTTGGGTATTTCCCGAGGCCCAGATTTCTCTCTATCTCCACAATGGCTCCCTCCATCAAGATATCTATTTTGTTGCTCTTCCTCTCTGTCTTTCCACAACTCAACCACCTCATTTCCTCGTGCTCTCTTCCTACCTCCCCTTTCCAACTCCCTCCTACAGTCTCAATTTACTCAGGAGATCTTCTCTAGTTCCCCTTCCTGTGGGGAGGGGGGTCCATAAATGTCACTCTTAGCTTCCTCCTTATTACTTAGCTACTCAGGAGTTATGGATTTTAGCCTGATTATACTTTGCTTTACATATAAAATCCACTTATGAGTGAGGTCATAACCATGTTTATATTTCTAGGTCTGAGTTACCTCACTTAGGATGATATTTTTTTCTTTTTTATTGTTTTTGAAAATCAATATCAAACTTTATATAAATAAACAATACATTTAGAATGGATTAAAAAGAAACCCACACAGTAATAAAACTTCTCTTTTCTCTAAAATACATGAAACATAAAAAAAAAAATCTAAAGCTTCTCAAGCCAGGTTAGGCTCTGCTACAGATAAAGAAAGCACAGTAGTTCATAGCTAATGCCCTATGCACTATGGCCACCACAAATTTCTGCTAAGTAACCCTTCTACAGTTAAACCAGAAGTTTTGTTTTGTGTGTGTGTGTGCATGTGTGTGCATGTGTGTATGTGTATTTTAAATCACTTTATTCACCCATCATCTTTCAATGAAAAAAGAATGCTTTTGTTTAAAGTCCACTAATGAATGAGTAAACCCCCTGCTTATCCTTCTGGGTTTGTGGGATCTCGCTCTGGAGGATATTCTTCAAATCCATCCATTTGCCTGTGAAATTTAGTATATCATTTTTTCTTACAGCTGAGTAGTACTTTATTGTGTAGATGTACCACAGTTTGTGAATCCATTCCTCAGTTTAGGGGCATCTAGATTGTTTCCAGGTTCTTGCTATTACAAATAATGCACATATGAACATAGTTGAGTTCATGATTTTGGGGTGTGAATTGTGTCCAGAAGTGGTATTGCTGGATCCTTGGGGAGAGTTATTCTCAGTTTTCTGAGAAACTTCCATACTGCATTCCAGAGTGGCTGAACAAGTTTACACTCCCACCAACAATGGAGGAGTGTGACCTTGCTCCACATCCTCTCCAGCATAGGCTGTCATTTGTGTCTTTAATCTTAGCCATTCTAACAAGTGTAAGGTGGTATCTCAAAGTTGTTTTGATTTGCATTTATCTGATGGCCAAAGATGTTGAGCATGTTTTCAAGTACCTTTCAGCCATTTGTAATTCTTCTGTTGAGAATTTCCTTTTTAGCTCTGAACCCCATTTTTTAATTGGGTTGTCCAGGGTTTTGGGCTCTAGTTTTTTAGTTCTCTATATATTTTAGAGATCAGTCCTCTATCACTTGTAGGATTGGTAAAAGTCTTTTCTCATTCTGTAGGCTGTTGTTTTGTCTTATTGACTATGTCCTTGGCTTTACAGAAGCTTTTCAGTTTGAAGAGGTCCAACTTATTGATTGTTGTTCTTAGTGTCTGTGCTACTGGTGTTATATTTAAGAAGTGGTCACCAGTGCCAATGGATTGGAGGGTATTTCCCATTTTCTTTTGTATCAAGTTCAATGTAGCTGAGTTTATGTTGAGGTCTTTGATTCACTTGAATTTAAGTTTTGTGCAAGGTGATAGGTTTGGATCTATTTTTATTTTTCTACACACTACTATCCAGTTATGCCAACACCATTTGTTGAAGATGCTGTCTTTCTTCCATTGAATATATTTGGCGTCTTTGTCAAAAATCAAGTGTTCATAGGTGTGTGGGTTAATGTCTGTGTCTTCAATTGAATTTCATTGATCTACAAATCTGTTTCTATGCTAGTTCCAAGCTGTTTTTATTACTGTGGCTCTATAGTATAATTTGAAGTCTGGGATGGTGATGCCTCCTGAAGTTCTTTTGTTGAGCAAAATTTTTGGCAATCCTTGCTTTCCTGTTATTCCAAATAAAATTGAATATTGTTCTTGCAAGGTCTGTAAAAAATTGTGTTGGGATTTTGATGGGAATTGCATTGAATCTGTAGATTGCTTTTGTTTAAGATTGCCATTTTCACTATGTTGATCCTACCTATCCAGGTATATGGGAGGTCTTTCTATTTTCTTATGTCCTCTTCAATTTCTTTCTTCAGAGATTTAGATTTTTTGTCAAACAGATCTGATACTTCTTTGGTTACAGTTACACCCAGGTACTGTAACCAAAGAAGTATTTGCAGGTATTATAAAAGGTGATGTTTCCCTTATTTCATTTTCAGCTCTTTTATCTTTAGTGTATAAAAGGACTACTGATTTCTTGGAGTTAATCTTGTATCCTGCTACATTGCTGAAGGTGTTTATCAGCTCTAGAAGTTCCCTCTGGCAGGGGTGTGGGTGAGGAAAGACTTGTTTTCTCTAAGGGCCTGGCCATAGGGAGTTTTATTATGCACCAGTAAATAAATGAGCAGCATGAATGGGTTTTGTAAAAGGAGAGATCATAAGAGTGGGCATGAATCTGAGAGGTCTAATAACTGAGTTTGATGGGGTGGCTGATGTAAAAACATCAAACAATATATAAAAAAATAAATAAATAAATTCCCTCTGTTATCACAGAATTTTAAAGGCACAATCCTTTATAGGTTGATTAATATTTTAATTTTGTTGAGAAGTAATCAAAATGAACTTCTCTCTGATGTCAAAAATATTGTAGGATAATGTGTAAACTTATGTTGTTGTATAAGTCAGTTTTAAATTAAAAATATGTCAAACATCAAACATGAAAAGTAAAATTTAAGGTTTCCTCTTTTTAAGTCATATTTCCTATTAGAATTCTAATCATCAAATGCCTTATTTACCACCTAAAGAGCTCCTTTTCCTTAAGAAAGCAACATTTACAACATTCCAAAATTTACTACAGCCTCAATTTGCACCGAACAACTTTCAAAATAAAATGAGTGAAATATCTTATCCGTGTACTTCCTAGTTCCTACATTCAAAATACCAGTGGGAACTGTTTGAAGGAATCAAAGGAGAAGAATCTTTCTCCCACTCCGTGGATATGTATCCTTGAATAGTGTTGTCTCTCTGTTTCTCAACTTCCTCATGGTGAAACGATTCAAGCGGCTGCATAATCAGGTGTAAAAAGCTTCATATACTTAACTAATAGTGAACTATGAGTGATACATATAGAAATGAAATTGACAATAAAAATCAACTTTGACTTGAAACAATGTTTCTCTTGGTCCAATGGTCTCAGTTCATGATCTCATAGCCCATTTGGAATAATTTAATGTTTTCTTCAACTTGTCAGGAAATCCCATCATCTCCACATTTAAAGTTAGCCCCAAACATGACCACTTTCACCCTTTAGCTGTTACCACTTTTCTGCTCACGTTCCACTGCTCTTCTGTGTAGGCCACTGTAATTGCATCCTTCCTGTGATCTCTGTTTTACTCCACTCTTGTGTGGCACAGACCAGTATAAAGCAGGGCCACATAACCTAAGACCTGTCCCTATTGACCTACATTTACCAACAAAGTTCTGTATCTGCAAAGTTCCACACTATTATGAAACAGTACCAAAAGCAAGGAACATAGTTTAAATACACAAGCTTGTGGGGGATATTTCACATTAAAGTTATAATACTGAGGTATTTTTAGCCCTTGGAGCATAGTAGGTGTCAATATCATGGGTGCCTTGATGTCTGACTGGGGCCCAAGACCAATTTTTCCAACTCTTTGCTGTACATTCATGGGAGATAAATGGTCAAAACTTAGGAATTAATTGCTTGGGAATTCACTTCCCAGTATGTCAAGGATGGGACAGAGGCTTCCTGACAGTACCCCAGTAAGCATAAGGCCTAGGCCTCACATATCCAAATTTTACAAACACATGGACTCACACATATAAATTAAATAAAGTTGCCACTGTGTGCAGAATTTAAGCTCTCCATTCTCTGCCAATATGTAACCTACACATTTCTTCTGTGGCCTTCATTAATATTCAGGACAGACACTTCTCAAAGTCATGACCTTGCAGAAGGAAGTTATTCTAAATCTAGGAAGTATTCTGTCCTTCTGATAGAAAAAAGAGAGCACATTTCAGCATTCAATGATGAAGAAATAGGGAACACAGGGTATAATGTATGTAGCTATATCTTGGAATCTAAGCAGAGTCACTAAAACAGCTATGGGAACTCATCTTATTTCTGTGGGATTATATGGGTGAAAACACCATACAGGGGAATTATGAATGTCATTTACAATGTATAGTTTGAAGATGAAATATAAATTCAGCTTTATGATACCAAATCATGGCTTTCATGTGAGTTTCTTCTAAATCTCATTTAAAAACCATTTTTCCACCTGTAGCAAGGTGCAAAGGAAGCCTCAAGCCCTTCAATAAGCTGTGCTAGTACTGACTGAATGATCAGGCAGCATCTGTATTATCTGCTTAGTTCCTTGGCTTGTTTTTAAAGAGGCAGGATCACAATCATACAGGTTCACGCAGAGTCACAAACTCACAGAAACCATACTACCATAGCCTCTAAATTTGGTAGTATTACAGACATGTGCCACAATTTCTGGCTTAGTTCCTTAGGTTTCTAGAAAAAGAACAAAATTGTTATGTCTGTAATCTTCTGGGAATATTACACTTTATATAATTATGCTGTTGTTTATGTAAGTACTGTTTATAGTAGCTCCAAGGTAGAAACAGCAGAAATGTCTGTGAGGTAAAGAATAGACAACAAAAGTTCCATGTAATCCAATAGGATAACCTTAAAATAAAACTCTAGCAGCTGATACTATGTGGGTGAACCTTAACGTTATTAAGAGAAAAGGACAAGTATTTGGTTATTCCACTTTTATAAGCAGGAAGAACATTCAAATTTATACAGCAAAGAAAAATAATGCTGGCTTTTTGGGGCTAGATGAACAAGGAGAAAGAAAGCCATGGTTTTTATTGTTTCATGCGTATAGTATTCAGAATGTCAGTATGAGAAAAACAAAGACACTTTTACATGGCAGTGATGGACAACAGTATGAATGTACTTAATGACGCAACTTTATACTTAAAATGTCTAAAGTAGTAGATTTCACATAATGTATATCTTGTCACAACTAGAAATACTCCAAAATCTTAGCAATAAAATGTAATACTATGAGTTCCTTGATAAGGTAATAACCTGGTGCTGCTCAGACCATAATCAAGAGTGCAGAGCTGGAATGATTTCTAACTACCTGCAGTGGGTTGCTGTGATCTGTATCTCAACATACAAGCAATGTTCAACACACTCAAAGTCAGATGTGCATTTGTTGATGGAATTAGTGCTGTTATTTAGCTCAATGAGCCCTTTTATAAAAGGGCACTTATTAGTGAAATTAAAGGTATCCATTATCCATGGATTCACAGGAATGTATCAGGGACACTCCTGTAACCACATCCCTGCAGCACAGGATCCAGTTAATTCTATAGGCTTCACTTTCAGAAATGATGACTTCAGGTAAAGTCCTTAGGAACCCTGTGTTCATAGGAACACTAAGGAATACTCAATTTGTGAAATTAGTGTGAAGAGTGGCAGAACACTGTGCCTGGAACTTCCAAGATGGTCTTCAATGGATATCTTCTGAACAAGATGCTGTTTAGAATACTCAAAATATAGACCTAGAACACATTCAAATTAACCAAATAGTCATGATGTCTCTGCAAGTTCACTTGCTAATTAATGTTGTGGGTGCTTTATATGTGATGATGCTTATCTGGAGCTTTGCTACGTAACACCTAGTCATTAACCTGTCAGCTGAATTGCATTCCTAACCTTAAAACATCCTCAGAGGTGGTCACAATTGAGCTAAGAGTCATATATACCGAATCAGTCAACTCATGGCCACCAATGTACAGGGCAAAGGGAAATTCTAGTGTCAAAGGACTTGATTGTGATCAGGTTTTAAGGCCTAAGAAGTCACACTGAGATAGTGTAGGTAGACCTCCTTGACTTCAGAAAGAAATAAAACAGAAACAAGACAAAATAGTAACAATAACAAACCCTTTAGAGTTCAGAGGGTCTCAGTGATCTTCCCAAATAGAAACCGAAGGGAAACTTTCATATCATGGTTATAAAGAAGACATATTAAGCAATTGTGTTGTGCTGTGCATGTAATAGCTACTTTATCATATGACTGATACCACGAATATCCTTAAGAAAGTGAATACTGTGAATTTGCTTTCAGAGAGATCAACTCCATTTAGAACTCATCACCCTTAACATTTCTTGTAAGATGCTGGCTATTTGATGGAAACACTCTCCGATAACCTTGGTCTATAATCTTGGCCACAAATGGTACTTCAGTAATGACTAGAAATGCTAGACACAATGCTTTGTTTAAGACCTCTGCCAGAAGGAGAACTTACTCCCCTTAGGTGGGGTGTCTCTGCACTGTGTCCTGGATCCTATCAGTTATCCAGTGGACAATGAGAGAAATCTATAGCTAATATACAAATGAGCAGCTTCTTCCCATCTACTCATCTCTGTTAGTGCTTGTCATCTTTCAGAGAATTATAAGACATAAGTCCTTATTTTAGAAAATTGTTTTGGGGCCATACCCAGGGAAATTCTGAGATCTCACATAATAAATGCACCAGCTATCAGGTTACAGAGTAAGAATGTGACATGAATTTTGGGTAATGCACTTCTATTCTGCCTTACTCAGCATATTTTCTCTGACTGAGTAACTATAGATCCAGAGATGGATGATAGGGAAAGCCCTTAGATTGTTTTAAATGTTTTGTTTGATTAGCTTGAAAAAGTCCTCATTCCCTCAGAATTGATACTACCACTCTGCATTATGTCAATATGAACATTATTTCAATTGCTCAAAAGTTTGGTTAGTCACTGTAGTAGGTTCAGTAACAGTCCCCACAGCTCATAACTCCTGAATCTATGATTGCTAATTTATTCTTATGTGGCAAAGGTCACTTTAAAGATATTACTAAGGATTTTGGACACAAAATCATTATCATTATAAAGATTCTTTTGAGAGGGACCTAGATGGAGTCAAAGCCCTTCTCTGGCCATATAATAGTAAAAAAGTATAACAGAGACTAGAGGAAGGGACCATACCCATGGGTAAAATGTGTTAAATGCTCAGTTACAAATGTATTTTAGATGCAGTTTAAATAGAGATACATCATATGGGAAGATAATGTTCCTTGCAATAGCCACAGACTATTTAGTAAAAACACAGCACTAAACAAGGGGAACCTTGTTTTGAGTTGTTGCTCAAGTAGGTTCAAGACTCCTTCAACAATACAGAAAATTGCTACTGTCTTTGATTGCCTCCAAGAGCTTGAAGGTAAGAACTATTGTTGAAGATACCACACACTTTAGACACAGAAGTTGGAGGAACTGAGCTGGAACTTACCTGGAATTTCCTTTCTGAGAACTTGCTATCTTTGTATCAGAAAGTGGTATGTAAGATCCCAAAGGATAAAATCAATCAATAGTTCTATGCAGCTGTAGAACCTATAAACTACAAATTATCAGCTTGGCAATATATCACCAGTGGTGCAATAGTGGCATCTTTATCTTGGGTACAGCCATCAGTTGTCTAAGTGAACTTAAAGCCCACTCAATAGATGGAATTTCATACCTAGAATGGAAAATATAGCCAAGTACCCATGGATGGAGAGGTATATAACTTAGAGAACATACTACTTCACTTATGCTAAAGCAATATAGTTTCTAGCTATATTCTAAATACTTATCTTAGTACCCACATTTAAGTGTAGTTCATGGTGTACCCTCATCAAACATGCTTCTTTTTTGCAGCAGATAGAATCTATTACAGAGATCCACAACTGGGCAAAATACCCAAAATAAGTATATGTGGGGTGCTCACCTTCAATTGGCACATCTACAATTTAACTCCTATATTTAATGTTAAGGCAATACTGCAAAAGAGGAGGTTGGGGTGGGAAGATTGTGGGAGCAGGAGAACTAGAAGTCTTGTGCTAAATTGTCTTTTCAAGGCATGATAGGGGTGCTTCTCCCATGAAACGTCAACAGGATGGTTGCCTAAACAAAACCTACGTAATGATACCAGCAGTTCATAGGCCAAACTGCTTGGGAGAAAGTCCACAAAGTCCACACCCTGTATAAAGAACTATATGCAATCAAGGATGAAGAAAAGGGAAAATCAGTTTTCTTTGGGGTCAAGTTCTCTGATAGGTTTTATATTCCTACAAGGTCAGCCATATCCATGCATATACAAGCAACACTAAATGGATGCAGTTGGTCAGTATGTGTGTGTATAAAACAAAAATTATAGAAAAAAAGAGGTTATAAATTTCAAAAAAAACATGAGAGAACATGGGAAGAGTTAGGAGATAGAAATGTTGTAAACATTGTACCCAAGTATAAAAGACTAAAGCAAACTAAAAATTTAAATTAAAAACAAGGCCTCATAATATGTTGGCAATGGTGAAGCTCATATCTAGTGGTGGTTTATAAGAAATGATACAGCTGAAAACATCTTCCTGTGACCATTTTAATGTCACAAAAATGCTAGTCGTATGTTTATGACAATGAAAATATAAGGAAACAACTGCATTGCCAGTTGTCCATGTACTGTGCATAATGACTACTGTGACAGCAAAGAAAACGAAGGAAAGGACTTTTGTCCTCTAGAACTGTAAGAGAATAAATTTGTGTTGTTAAAAGCCATTAGGTTTGTGATGATTCATTATAGTAGTAAGAGGAATCTGACCCATATCGCCAAGTATAAGACCACATGATATCTGTCATCCTTGTGATGTCTGGGCATGGTGCTGGTTGCTTTTTGTGGTCCAACTGGCTGAATTCTCCCAGAGACTTTTTGGAAAACTATTTTCAATCTTCTAATTGTATAGGTGGGGAAACAGGATTGAGAGATAAGGAACTGCTAATGAGTTAATACCTGAATTTAGGCCTTTGGTACCCTAAACCATCCTCCTTACTAAAACACCAAAACATGCCCTCAGAACTGCCTTGGAAGGGAGGTAAACGAAGGACACTCACTGCTGTGATGCTTACTCTGAGTAATGCAGTGAATAGGCAGAGACAGAACTGTGCACAACACCCTATTGAACACAAATGTATCTGGTTCTCACATTTTTAATTCTTAGAATCTCTTTCCTGTTCTCCATGTTTCTGAAAAAAGGAAGACTAACCCATACAAAACAGTTAGATGGAGAAAATTTAATAATTTAGGTATTTTGATGTTAATACTCTATGTCTTCTATAGAATTGAGCTCTCTGGCAAAACTCTCCCTGCAGTTTTTTTTTTTTTTTTTTTAAATCAGAAATGGATTCGCATTTCCCAAAAGAAATAGGCTCTTTTCATTTTTTTTCATTTTAAGTATATTTTCATTTTTAAAACAAAGAAAAAGCTCAAGAGATTGCATCACTTTTCAGAGGAACATGATTTGACTGGTTCACACAGATTGTGCCTTTCTAACTATGGTAGCTAACTCCTAACACTTGGTAGGAGAAGCCACTCCTTTGTCCTCTGTAACCTTCTATAGTTCTGATCATCTTCACAATTTTCAAGTCATTACCTTGATACATTTTTTCTTATAACTTCTATACAGAATGATTCATTGCATGCTGCATGATCTCTACTCATTTCACCGTGAATACTTGAGGACTCTAGCTAGCGTTTGCAAGTCTACTCAAGACTTCCTCTCCTGGAGCTTGTATTCCTGTTGGATTCTCACTTTTAGCATACATTTCTATGTTTTAATCTCAATGACAACAATAACAATGAGTTCAATATGCCAATGCAGAAGCAATATAATCTACTGCTGTGTAGCTCCTGCAGAATCACTAAAGTGTCGTCTGTCTTCCTGGTATGGATACAGAAGTACCTCATATCAGAAACTATGTAAGTAAGCATAGTGAAAACACAAGTTCACTCTATAACTTCTCTATATCCTCTAATTCTATGAAATCTATATTACCATGTGGAAATATATTTTAGGACTTCTCTGGGAAATGTTTATAAAGGAACTCTAAGGAGAAACTGCCGAGAGGTTGGTTTCCTATATAGGGGGAAGCAAGATTCAAAATATATATTTCTTAGAGATGCTTAGATGCTGAAAAAGCCTTTGATAAAATCCAACACTCCTTTATGATTAAAGCCCTGGAAAGATCAGGAATACAAGGAGAATACCTAAATATAATAAAGGCGATTTACAAGAAGCTGGCAGCCAGTATCAAACTTAATGGAGAAAAACTCAAAGCAATCCCACTAAAATCAGGAACTAGACAAGGATGTCCTCTCTCCCCTTATCTATTCAATATAGTTCTCGAAGTTTTAGCTAAATCAATAGGAGAACGAAAGGAGATTAAGGGGATACAAATTGGAAAGGAAGAAGTGAAACATCTCTATTTGCAGATGATATGGTTGTATACATAAGTGACCCACAAAATTCTTCCAAGGAACTGCTACAGCTGATAAACACCTTCAGCAATGTAGCAGGATACAAGATAAACTCAAAGAAATCAGTAGCCCTTCTATACACTAAAGATAGAAGAGCTGAAAAAGAAATAAGGGAAACAGTACCCTTTATAATAGCTGCAAATAGTATTAAATACCTTGGAGTAACTATAACCAAAGAAGTAACAGACCTATTTGACAAAAATTTTAAATCACTGAAGAAAGAAATTGAAGAGGATATCAGAAAATGGAAAGCTCTCTCATGTTCCTGGATAGGTAGGATCCATATAGTAAAAATGGCAATTCTACCAAAGGCAGTCTACAGATTCAATGCACTGCCCATCAAAATCCCAACACAATATTTCTTAGACCTTGAAAGAACAATACTCAATTTCATTTGGAATAACAGGAAAGCCAGAATTGCCAAAACAATTTTACTCAACAAAAGAACCTCAGGAGGTACCAGCATCCCTGACTTCAAGTTATACTATAGAGCTACGGCACATTTTAAAAAATTTTTAATTGGACAGCTGCAGAAAATGCTAAGGAAAGAGTGGGTAAAGTTGGGAAGATGGTGTTACTTCTGAAACTCCAAATGTCTCTACCAACCTATTATGAGTCTGTTCAACATCTGAAAAGGAAAGGCTTTGAACCTTCAAAATAATCAATCAGTAAAAGTAGACTAATAAAGGGAATAAAGACTTTGATGATATATACTCAACATTTTTTTCCTCTTCTCCTGGCTAGCCAGGAAGACAACATTTTGTGATTTCCTTGCTTAGATACATATGATATGATTCTGGCCAACTTGGGCAGAGCATGCCACTCCCAGAACTGGATCTGAAAGCAGGGCAAGCATTTATCTTTCATGGGTGATCAGCTACTGAATGGCCAGTGGAGAACTTCAAAGCTCTGAAACCTTTAAGGCCTAGCAAGGCCAGTTAGATGAGAGGGTCTGAGTAACCAGATAACTACTCATGACACCATATCTCCTCTAAGAGCACAACCACAGATTGATTCTCACTGAAATGTAACATAAGCATGAACTGAATGCTTATTGTAAGCCAAACATATATGGTCATTTTTTCCAGCTTCCAGTATTGCTTACACTGAGTTGTTTTGTCCTATTTATTTGTGTCTTAAACTCTTTTATTTCTAATGGTAAGTAGGACCAGAAAACATGAAATGTTACTATATGTGTATTTGAGATGTGTATTTTGAATCAAATATATAATTTTTATATTAAAAACATTAAAAATAGCATCAGGTATTTTAAAACTATCACCTGCATATTTATAAAATAAGAGAATCTAAAGTTGACAGGCCCACAAACAAGCCATGTTAGAGTTGGCCATCATTAACTTTGGGTTACTTATGGTCATTATTCATTTTCCCTTAGTAAATGTACCTGTTCAATATATGTCTACTTTACTCAAAAGTAGTAAATGGTTGGACCTAACAAGTGACTGTCATTTTCTGATAAAATTTGTAGAGCTAATTTCTGGGTAGGAGTGACCTAACTCTGCAATTTGAAAAAGACTATTAATAATTTAGTAATCTTGGCTGCAAGAACCGTACTATGTACATATATAAAGCTCTAGGATATAACAATTCTTTCTTGTGCTGGTAAGTCATTGTCCAAGACTCAATTCATTGCTCATAAGAGTGGGTGTGGCTAGAGGACACCAATTATCATGGAATGTACTGAATTTTAGGAAGAAAGCCTATGTCAGCTTAAAGTTCCTGGTGTCTTATTTTTATAATCCACAGATCTGTATAAAGTATCAACTGTGAGATAGAATCATGAGTGGGCAGTAAGGCTAGCCAAAGCCTTTTACTTATGTTTTATCCTTTGACATAAGTCAAGAAAGTAAGAGAATGTTGCTACTCCTGCAACTACCCATGGAATCCTGATGTATTTTCACCTACACATATTTAGCTGCTCAGGCACATGCCAAACACTGCTTAGTTAAAACTAATTTCCTGTATGCGCTTCCACCAGTTTATACTATCTCTTTTTACTTTACACTGCATCTGTATGGTTTAGCATTTATAATATTTGCTTTGCTATTTAAATATGTTTGTATTCTATTTCACTGTATAATTATTGGGACAACCATGTTTTATTCAAAGATAAAATTCCAAGAGAACAAAAGTAAGCTTATAAATATTGGGAATCTTTTAGGCTATCTCTCACAAAATAAATAGCTTAAAGTTAGTATCAGGACACAAATAATATTTTCCATTTTGTTTTTTGGTCTCTGGAATACCATTCCATGTGTTCCTAGCTCTACCACATTCTGTCTCTAGCATTCATAAGCTTTTAACCAAGTTCCTTACCTCTCTCAGCTTTAGTTTATTCTCACATTCAATGAGATTGCTAATAAGATTACAATAGAAAACATCTAGGAAGATCCTGGCACACATTTCAATAATGAGGTTATTATCATTACTACTATTCCCATCACCACTATTATTTCATTTTAAAAATGCAGAGGATTTTGGTTATTTCTAAACAGAAATTAAAAACTCAAAAGTCTTTACAAACTAGAAAAGCAATGGGAGAACAGTAAACTATGGAGGAAAATAGCTAGTCACAACGTTTCATGATTAATGCTGTTGCAGAATTACTGAAAAGGCACAGGATGAAGATCTGAACTACTAAAGGGAAATAAACTAACAGAAACAGCAGCAAGAATCAGTGTTATTAATCCTAAGAGATGTAAATTTATTAAGACATGATCATGTACTGTTTAAGCTCACTAAGAAGTTGGCTCTGAAAGATGGACTGACTCCTCCTGTTTCAGACCCAAATAAGCTTGTCTGAAATGTGTTCTCACAGTTCCCTTGTTTGGGGTTGATCTAGCATCCCTTCCCCAACTCCGTAACAAGGAGAGAAAAGAACAGCTAAAGATCCTGACTATAATGCCCCTGAGAATGGCTACAAGGTAAACTATTTCCTATTGAAGCTGTTATTGTTTCCATTAAGATACAACAGTGCCTGCAGAGAGAAAGAGAGACCTGAAGTTTAGGCATTGCAAGCTCATACACAGACAGAAAGCTCAAACTGGGACTCCAACTGATTGCCTCAACTATCCCAGTTGATTTCTTCTTGATGTCATGAATCACCAGGGTGATGGTATTACCTTTGCTGTGATCTGTTCTTTTACTTGAAAGGCTCACCAAGGTAACACTGTTCATCTCAGGATTCTCTCAATTAGAAACTTTTTAGCTGAATGCCATAGCAGGCCATCCCCAGCCAATATCTATCCATCTATCGATGTATCTATCGATGTATCTATCTATCTGTTTCTGTCTGTCTGTCTGTCTGTCTGTCTATCACCTATCTATGCCTATCTATTTATTCACAAATCCATCCATTTCTCTCTTCATATTAGTTTGTTTTACTTTGTCTTAGATGGTTATATTCATAAGAAACTCACTCATTCAGAATCCAACTATGGCTACCACAGATCACTCTCCAGCCCATACAGGACAAGGAAGAACCACAAAGTAAGTTGGCATCTTGAAGAAACTTATATTATGGAGCTGAAGAAATGATTATGGTTAAGGGCACTGGCTTCTATTTCAAAGAACCCAAGCATCTTCATGGTATCTCACAACCATTTGCAACTCCAGGATCAGGGGATTCAATACCCTTTTCTGGCCTCCTTGGTCATCAAGCATACACAAGGCACACATATAAAACATCTGTACACATAAAATAAAGTAAAATAAAAAGCAATAAAATAAGACACTATAGCAAAACTGAAGTCCAGGTGGAAAACTAGTAGTGATCAGGCTGGAGATCTGGCAGTGTCAGGTTTTGAAGAATTGCATATGCCACGCTTATGAGCTTGCCTAGAAAGCAATTAGAATGGCTCAGTGGTTAAGAGCACCGTCTGCTCTTCCAGAGGACCCGGGTTCGATTCCCAGCACCTACATGGCAGCTAACAACTGTCTGTAGTTCCAGTTCCAGGCAAATAAATAAATAATAATAATAATAATAATAATAATAATAATAAAAGAAACACATTTTAAGAGGATAACCAGAAGCAATGCAGTGAAGATAAATTTTGAGTGTTTTCACTGAGGCAATAGCATAATGAGTCCAGTTGAGTCTACATTTCTAAGGCAGAACTGGTATGTTGTAGGGATTTATTGAATGGAGAAGGTGAGAGTGGAGAAGAGCTCTAAATCAGTGCCATATTTTCAAGTGTGAGTCACCGGGATAATGATTACTTTTGCTTAGGTGTGGGCTGGATAAGGTAAGATAAGAAGAACATGGTGTATTTAAGCATTTTTAGAACATCCAAGTTTTCAGTGTTAGCTGGCTGTATGGGTTATATATACCACCCAGAGATACAAAGTTGAGAAACTGTAAGAAACTTCTAGAAATCATAGATTAACAAGAGCTCAGAGGAGTTATCTATTAACCCTTCATGATTGTGGTAATTTGAATGTAATTGGTCTCCATAAACTCATAGGTAGTGGCACTATTTGGAAGTGTGGCTTTATTGGAGTGGGTATGGCCTTGTTAGAGGAAGTATGTCACAATAGAAACCAGCTTTTGAGATTTCCTATGCTCACGATACTGCCCAGTGTCTCAATTGAGTCCCTATTGCATGCAAGATGTAGGACTCTTAACTATTCCTCCAGCACCACATCTCCTAACATGCTGCCATGCTTCCTGCCATGATGATAATGGACTGAACCTCTGCACTGTAAGCTGCCATCTCAATAAATGTTTTGTTTTTTTTTTATAAGAGTTGCTATGGTCATGGTGTCTGTTTACAGCAATAGAAACCTTAACTAAGACAGTGGTAGAGTATAAAATAAAGGAGTATTAAAAGGATTGAAGAGGGAGGCACAAAACTCAGAAAGAGGAATTTCTAAAGAAGTAGAGATGTTTCTTCTCTTATGATGGAGATTATGTCTCAACTAACCCAATGTAAGTAGAAAATTCCCTATACTGAAAGTGCCCTGAACACATGTAACCCACTGAACCTTCTATTTTAGCAGCACAACATTGTTGGGTACCATGATGCTGAAGCTGACTGAGAGAGTACTGCTCCGGCTCAGCACTGAGTATCAGGACCAGATACCACTATCTAGAGAAAAGATCAAAAATCAAAATTATAAGTGCAGTTTCTGCTAAAAGTCTAAAAATTATAAGTCAAATTATTATCAAAACAATCTTTCATAAGAATCAAATAAGGAGAAGGGCTAGAATAGGTTCATTTGAGTTGGCCCATAAGAAGACTTTTAGGTTTCTGGGATATTTTGAGCACCTTGTAAGGATGCTCCAGATGGAGGCTAGGCTAGCTGAGGAGGGATGAGCGAGGGGAAGAGAAGCATGAGGAAGAGAGGGATGATAGGGAGGAGGAATGAGGGAGAGAAGAAAAGATTTTGTTGCAAAGAAAATAATGGTTATTTACTCAAGTGAAACTGTGTATTTTTAATATGAAAGCCTTGAAATAATTTTTTTATTTTGAAGGAACACATTAGTCAAAATAAAATTGAATGCATAAAATAGAAATAGCTTCCAGATTGACATGTATGAAGAACAAGAGACTGACGCAAGTAGTAACATTGTGAGAAGGCACTGCTTGTGCACACAGAGTAGGATGTGAAGCTTCACTGAGGGCTAAGTTTAAGGCTGATCTTGACCTATCCATGAAGCCCCAGTTAACTCAAATGTATGGAGCCCAGGCAGCAGATGAGTAAACTGTCCCAAGCTGTTTGATCTCTGAGGAAAAAGCTCATGTCATCATATGTGTAGTGATTTTCTTGGTCTGAGATTTCATTATGAATCTGGACAATTTGCAAACTGCAAATCATCTGAGATATCCCCACCACTGTGTTGAATGCTAATCCCTCTAGCTAGACATTGCAAATTGCAAGGGAATTGGAGCCTTTAAGCTCAATTCTCTCTTGACATTTGAGAAATGACTGAAGAACAATGTATCCAATTCCTAGTCTTTGGATAGTCAAACACAAAAGTGTGGTCAGAGAAGAATTTTTTTCTCATAATACTCTCAGAGTAAAAAACAAAAAAGCAGGGAAATTTGCACTTAACCTTGACAGGGAAGGAGTTTGTCAAGGACATTCTCACCTCTGTTTTGTGATACTCCCAACTGTATGGAATTCTACAGTAAACACCTGAGGAGCACTTCAAAACAGAGTGTAGCATCCTCATTATGATTCCCACTGGTCTACAGTCTGTGGCTATTAGTGATGACAACTTTGGATGTAAAATAGGAGGCAAAATGTAGTAGTTCTCCATAGAGGCCTAGGCCTTATGAAAATGATAGGAGTAATGAGTGGGGCTTCTTGTCCTTCCTTGCCTGGTCATTTACATAATTAATCTTCTTTGCCACTGTGACTGGATCTGGAGTCTTCTAAGAGACAGGCCTCTCGGCATATCGGTAAGGATGTCTCTAGAGAGGTTTAGCTGAGGAAGAAAGACCCACCCTGAACATTAGCAGCATCATTTCTGGGGCTTGGTTACAAGGCTGAATAAAAAGGGAAAAAACGTGTCAGTATTTAACTCTCTTTTTCCAGACTGTAGATGCAATCTGACCACCTCATGTTTCCGTTTTCATCTCTTTGAAGTTACAATGACTTTGTGCCCTCAAATTGTAACAAAAGTGAATCTTCATTTTGAAATTTTGTTTGTTATTTTTTCAGAGTAACAACAAAAGTAGTTAGTCCGGTGATAGATACCAAGCTCAAATTCAGTCTGTGAAATAACTGGACCTTTCTTGTGAGGAAGGTTCTTTTTGGATAATTCTGCACATGGACTTTTTGGGAAAAAATGAAACTCTAGAACCATGGCTTAATTCTATGTTTGTATGAAAGTAAATACTTTAGGCCTTTAAACATTATGGTTCTGAGGGTAACCACAGCTGACAACAGTTCAAGGAACTGGGTGTTAAAATTCTGTGGCACACAGTTTCCTGCTGGAATTTACATTGCACATATTTTTCCCATAGCAAAGAAATCTTTCTGGAACATTAGCTGTTATTTTCCATAATTTTAGCAGTCCATAATTTCAGTACCAAGGTAAACAAGTAGAATTGGTACACTGCATCGGAATACATAAAGCTTAAAAAAATAACTAAATGATAGAAACTACGTGCTTTGTTGGGGTTAGTTGTACAAATATCCAGGATAATATTACACCTTGTTTAGGAGAACTAAGAATTCAAATGAGTCCATTTTCTCTTTCACACATACACACACACACACACACACACACACACACACACACATACAGACATACATATAGGCACACACACAGACATACACACACACAAGCACACATACAGGCACAGACATGTACATATACAAGCATACACATAGACATACACACATGAACACACATAAGCACACACACAAAAACATATACACACAGACACACAAAGCACACATGTATACAATACACCACACAAACACACACACACACGGGCATACACACATAGACCACACACACACAGAAACACACAGAGGAACACATACACACAGACACACACACAGGCACACATGCACACATATACATTACACACACAAGCTGAAGGACATCTCATTGTTTTTGCTCATGTTTACAGTCTTTCCATCAACTTAGTTCTTCCAGAGAAAAGATTGTATTCTTTTGACCTCTAAGTCTCCAGATGCTCCAGATGCACATTTTTCCATTTTTTATTTTTAGTTTCCAGAACACAAATATGTATCCATTTAACAGAAATTACAGATGAATACAAACCAAAGTGGTACACTTTAGAGAGAATTTCCATGGCAAGGGAGAATTTTCTAACAAAAGAATTATATTAAATGTTTGCACTAAAGGCAATAAGCTGCCAATCCCTTCCTGTGGCATACAACCCATTCTTGGGAATTTTCTAGAGAGAAATGAACACTGATTGACCCACTGCAGTGCACCAGACATAGCTCTGGGAATTTCATATTCATTAGCTCATTTCATATTTATACCCATTCAGTGAAATTAGACTATTGTTATTCTCATTTTAGACAGGAGGACAGAGTCACAGAGGTTAAAGTAAACTGCTAGGAGTATGAAGATTCCAGGGCCCGCAGACTATTTTCACCCTCTCATCAATCACTAGGACAAACTGAACACAGGTCTCTGATTTAGCCCCATAGAACACATCACACTTTATTTTTTTATAATTTCAAAATTTTTTTCTTTTTTTTTTTTTTTTTTTAGTATTTGGTGATTTTACATCATACACCTCATCAAACACAGTTATCAGTCCTTTCAGCTTCATACCTACACTTATGATCTCCCCATTTACAAAAAAAGCCAATTCAGGCTGTTCATTTATCTACTGGGGCATAATTAAACACCCTGTGGCCAGCCCCTTAAACAAAATGAGACCTTCCTCAACCACACCCTTGCCAGAGGCCATCAATCATCAATGCAGAAGTGAAGCACAGTGTTATTCTAGCGTTGTAGCCTTGAGCTCTTGCATAAGATGACATGTTTTTTTTTTTTTTTTTTTTTGGTCGACTAATGTTTGTGATACCTCTGTCAGGATGATATTCTCCAAATCCATACACTTGCCTGCAAATTTTAAGATATAATTTTTTCTTACTGCTGAATAGTACTCAGCTGTGTAGATGTACCAGTTTGTTAATCTATTTTTCAGTTGAGGGGCATCTAGGTTGTTTTCAAGTTTTTACTCTTACAAATAATGCTGCTATGATCATAGCTAAGCTAATGCCTTTGGGGAATAGATGTCCATCCTTTGGGTATATGCCCAATAGCAGTATTGGGTTATTCAAGGTTTAGGACTCTAGTTTCTTGAGTTCTTTATATATTTTAGAGATCAATCCTTTGTTACTTGTAGGATTAGTAAAAATCTTTTCTCATTGTGTAGGCTGTTGTTTTGTCTTAGTAACTGTGTCCTTGGCCTTACAGAAGCTTCTCAGTTTCAAGAGGTCCCACTTATTGATCGATGTTCTTAGTGTCTGTGCTACTGGTGTTATATTTAGGAAGTGGTCACCTGTGCCAATGCATTAGAGGGTATTTACCACTTTCTTTTCTATCAAGTTTAAAGTGGCTGGGTTTATGTTGAGGTCTTTGATCCAATTGGATTTGAGTTTTGTACAGGGTGAAAAGCCTAGATTTGTTTGCATTTTTCTACATACTACCATCCAACTATGCCAACACCATTTGTTGAAGATACTGTCTTTTTTCCATTGAATATTTTTGACATTTTGATGAAAATCAGGTGTTCATAGGTGTGTGGGTTAATGTCAGGGCCTTCAGTTCGATTCCATTGATCCACAAGTCTGTTTTTATGCCAATACCAGGATGTCTTTATTATTGTAACTCTATACAATTTAAAGTCAGGAATGGTGATACCTCCTGAGGTTCTTTTGTTGAGCAAAATTGTTTTGGCAATCTTGGCTTTCCTTTTATTCCAAATGAAATTGAGTATTGTTCTTTCAATGTCTGTAAAAAATTGTGTTGGGATTTTGATGGGAATTGAATTGATTGTCTTTGGTAAGATTGCCATTTTCACTATGTTGATACTACCTATCCAGGAACATGGGAGATCTTTCCATCTTCTGATATCCTCTTCAATTTCTTTCTTCAGTGCTTCAAAGTTTTTATCAAATAGATCCGTTACTTCTTTTGTTATAGTTACACCAAGGTATTTAATGCTATTTGCAGCTACTGTAAAGGGTGATGTTTCCTTTATTTCTTTTTCAGCCTGTTTTTCTTTAGTGTATAGGAGGGCTACTGATTTCTTTTGAGTTAATTTTCTGTCTTGATACATTGCTGACAGGATTTATCAGCTGTAGAAGTTTCCTGGTAGAATTTTGTGAGTCACTTATGTATACAATCATATCATCTGCCAATATAGATAGTTTCACTTCTTCTTTACCAATTTGTATCCTCTTAATCTCCTTTCATTTTCTTATTGCTTTAGCTAAAACTTTGATAAATATGTCAAATAGATAAGGGGAGAAGGGACAATCTTATGTATCTCCTGTTTTTAGTGAGATTGCTTTGAATTTTCTCCATTTAGTTTGATGTTGGTAGTTGGTTTCTTGTAAATTGCCTTTATTTTACTTAAGGAATTTTACCTGTATTCCTGATCTCTCCAGGACGTTTATCATAAAGGAGTGTTGGACTTTGTCAAAAGCTTTCTCACCATATAAGGAGAAGTTCATGTGGTTTTTTTTCTTTTAAATTGCTTATATGATGGATGACATTTATAGTTTTTTGTATGTTGAACTATCTCTGCATTTCTGGGATGAAGTTTACTTGATCGTGATGGATAACTTTTTTTATTTGTTGTTGGATTTGGTTTGCCAGAATTTTGTTGAGAATTTTTGCTTCAATGTTCATGAGGGAAATTGGTCTGTAATTCTCTTTCTTTGTTGTGTCTTTGATTGGCTTGTGTATTAGGGTTATATTGTCCTCATAAAGACTTTGGTTTAGTCTCTACTGTATGCAACAGTTTGAGGAGCATTGGTATTAGCTCTTCTTTGAATGTCTGATAGAATTCTGCATTGAAACCATCTGGGAATAGGACTGTCTGCTCCCTGCCCAGGGAAGGGATGGGGAGTTGCGGAGAAGAAAAATGACCTGATGTGGTGGGAGGGGGAAGGGACCTTGAATAAGGATATACAGGGATGGAAAAAAAATTCAGAGGAAAGCTGAACACAAAGTAAATATATGTGTAGCAATCTTATTTCCATTATTACCCTTGATAAGTCATGCTTATGATTTTCATCTTCTTTTTAGTTATTGTTAACTTTTCAGCATTTTAAATTCATTTTACTATTTTTTTGATAAATACAAAATAAATAAAGATTAAAAAAAGAAAAAAAAGGAAATTGAAAGAAAAAAGAAACCATCTGGGACTGGACTTTTTTTTTTTTTTTTTTTTTTTTTCTGGAGACTTTTAATGACAGCTTCAATTTCCTTTGGTGTTATGGGTCTGTTTAGGTCTTCAGTGAAATCTTGATTTAATTTTGGTAAATGGTATCTGTCCAGAAAGCTGTCCATTTCTTCTAGGTTTTCCATTTTCATGGAGTATAGATTTTCATAATATGACCTGAAAATTCTCTGGATTTCCTGGGGGTCTGTTGTAATGTTCCCCTATTTATTTCTGATTTTGTTGATTCAGATACTCTCTCTTCTCTGCTTTTGGTTAGTTTGGATAAGGATTCATTTATTTTGTTGACATTCTCAAAGAACCAAGTCTTTGATTCATTGATTCTTTGTTCTTTTTGTTTCAATTGTATTGATTTCGGCTCTAAGTTTGATTATTTCCTGCCATCTATTTCTTCTTGATGAGTTTGCTTCTAATTGTTCTAGGATGTTCTGCTGTGCTGATAGTTCTCTTGTATGGTATTTCTCTAATGTTTTGATGTAAGCATTTAGCACTATGAATTTTTCTATTAAGACTGCCTTCATTGTGTCCCATAAGTTTGGGTATGTTATAGATTAATTTTTGTTAAATTCTTGGAAGCCTTTAATTTCTTTCCTAATTTCTTACTTGACCCAGAGGTGGTTCAGTTGAGTGATGTTTAGTTTCCATGAGTTGGTAAACTTTCTCTGAGTTTTGGTGTTGTTGAACTCTAGACTATGGTGATCTGACATGATACAAGGGGGTATATCCATTTTTTTTTGTTCTTGTTGATATTTGCTTTATGATCTAATATGTGGTCAGTTTTAGAGAAAGTTCCATGTGGTGCTGAGAAATATGCATAATCCTTTTTGTTTGGGTGGAGGGTTCAGTATATATCTACTAAGTCCTTTTGGGTCATAATTTCTGCTAGATCTCTTATTTCTCTGTTGAGTTTCTGTCTGGTTGACCTATCCAAGGGTGAAAGTGGGGTATTGAAGTCTCTCACTATTAGTGTGTCAGGTTTGATATGAGGTTTAAGCTTTAGTAGTGTTTCATTACAAATGTAGGTACCCTAGTGTTAGGGGTTTAGATATTTAGGATTGAAATTTCATCTTGGTGAATTTTTCCTGAGATGAATAAGTAGTGTCCATTCTGGTCTCTTTTTACTCATTTTAGTTTAAAGTCCATTTTGTTATATACTAGAATTGCTATATCAGCTTGTTTCCTAGGGCCATTTGATTGGAAAGTCTTTTCCCAATCCTTTACTTTGAGACTGTGTCTGTTTTTGAAGTTGAGTTGTGTTTCTTGTATGCAGCAGAAGGATGGTTTCTGTTTTTGTATCCATCATACTTGGGTGTGTTTTTATAGGTGAAATGAGTCCACTGATCTTAAGTGATATTAATGACCAATGATCAATATTTCCCCTTATTTTTGGTAGTAGCTTGGATTTCTTTTTTTTGGGGGGGGGAGGCGTTCTTCTGTCAGCTTATCAATTGTTTGTGATTACATGGGTGTTTCTGGTTTCTTTAGGTTTTAGTTTTTCCTCTAGGAATTTTTATAGGGCCAGATTTGTGGATAGGTATTGTTTAAATCTGGTTTTGTCATGAAATATCTTGTTTACTCCATCTATGTTGATTGATAGTTTTGCTGGGTACAGTAGTCTAGGATGGCATCCATTGTATAATGTCTAACCAGGACCTTCTTGCTTTCATTGTTTCCATTGAATAGTCGGGTGTTATTCTGATGGGTCTGCCTTTATAGGTGATTTGGCCTTTTTTCTTTGCAGCTTTTAGTATTTTGTCTTTGTTTTGCAGGTTTAGTGACTTGATTATTATATGGTGAGCAGAATTTTTTTTGAAGGCCTATTGTATGTAGTGTTTTGTAGGCTTCCTGTATCTTTATAGGTATTTCCTTCTTTAGGTTGGGTAAGTTTTCTTCTATGATTTTGTTGAATATATTTTCTGTACCTTTGAGCTGGTGTTCTTCTTCAATTCCAATTATTCTTATGTTTGGCCTTTTCATGGTGTTCCAGATTTTCTGGACATTTTGTGTTATGATTTTTTTGGTTTTAGTGTTTTCTTTAACTGGTTACCACTATTGAGTCTTCCACTCCAGAAATTCTCTCTTCCATGTCTTGGATTCTGCTGGTTTTGCTTGAGTCTGAGGTTCTACACCTTTCTTTTTTAGATTTTCTATTTCTAGCTTTTTCTTGGATTGTGTCTTCTTTATTGCTTCTATTTCAAATTTTAATTCCTGTAGTGTTTCTTTCACCTGTTTGTTTTCTCTTTCTTGGTTTTAAAAATTTCTTTTAAGGGATTTGTTCATCTCTTCTAATTTTCCAATTATATTTTCTTCTGTTTCCTTAAGGGAGTTTTTTATGTCCTCTTTTAAGACTTCAATCAGTTTCATAAAGCTGTTTTTAAGGTCATTTTCTTCTCTTTCGTCTTCATTGTTGTGTTTAGGTCTTGAAGCTATAGAACTACTTCCTTCTTCTGAACGATCATTTTATTGATCGTTGTTATGTGTATTCTTGCACTGGCTTCTACCCAGTGTTTCCTCAATTCATTCTTGGTTAGTTCTTGGTCAGTTCTTAGTGGGTTCTTCGTCTGAGGGCTCTTAATCAGCTGTGTCTTCAGTGGGTTGGCTGTTCTCGTGATGTCATAGAGCTATGATGCCAGATGTGGTCTGGGTGGACTGTATTCTAGTAGGGGAGGTCATTTCTTTACCTCTCACCTCTCAGCTTTGTACCCAGAGACTCTGCAGTTCCCGTGCTGCTACCACGCTATGTTCTGGGTGGACTGTGGACTGGCACTTATTTCTAAATGCTAGGGAATGCACTGGAGATCAGGTCAATTGAATATAAATGAAAAATGCTGAAGATTAGTTTAAAAATATAGCACTTATAAAAACTAAAATATGGTCCATAAAAATATTATGTTATTCCACAATTGATTTTATACTACAAAGACAGCTGTTAGAAGAGAAAAAAGTGAAAGAGGAGGCAGATGAAGAAGAAAAAAGGGAGCAGGAAAAAGGAGAGGACACAAAGGGGGAGGAGGAAGGTGGGGAGAAAAAGCAAGAAGAAGAGCTCCCCACACTTGGGAACTGGCCTGACATTTTCAGGGAGGTAAATATTGATAAAGAAGTCCTGATAGAATATCAGCACCAGACTAGATTGCTTGCCTTTGTGTTAATTGGGTCAAAATAATTCATGTTATAATGCCATCCAAGCTTAGAAAAAAACAAGACCACTATGCAAACCTCCAAATAGAAAACACCTCCAGCCTGAATAACATGGCTGTCCATTGCTTTTTTACCAGTTCCAGTTTAAGTCTCTAGTGCAACTGCTCTCTCCAAAATATAAAGATACTCAACAATGGGACTGTCTCAACTTCCAAATAGCACATAGTTTAAATGAAAATCCCTTAAGCCTTAAAAATCCCTAACCTAGCCCAAATCCAATTTTTTATTTAATTCCAAATTTTCACCTTTTCACTGAGACATCCATCCACGGTGGGTGTTCTTGTTCCACTGTGTTCAACTACAGGTGTACTTTCTGGTCTTAGACAAGCAGAGCTGCAAGGAGGCTGGGTTTCTGGGGCACCATTTTGATGATGGTACTCTATGAGGTTTGGGAGAAGGTGAGGTGAATGAGAGACGGTGGGAAGGATGCTTTCTTGTATAAATTCTAATCTTAAAGGACAATGCGAGAACTCTCTGTTGCTTACACCTTTTACTCTCTTGTCTGCATTTTTACTGTAGTCACCCACACTGAGTCACTCACTGCTGGGAATGGCTTTGCCATGGAACTTGAATTTTATCCCACACAACATCCTTGGCTAGTTTGGCAGCTGGTTGCTTTTCTCATCCAGTAAAGCATTGTTGACTTCTTGGGTTCTGAGTGTGGGAACTGTAAGACTTCCAAGGATATTCATTAGAGGGTGGTTGAAAGAACATGACCTTTAGTCTGGCATTTCTACATCTTTGTAGAAATAAACTGAGCAGGATGAAGATAAAATTGAAAGTTAACAGGGAATGTCTCCAAGAAAATTGTTTTATGAATCGTCTGATACAGAGAAAAATTCTTATAAAATATGAAGAAATGCCTAGCTTTCTATTGACATGTGGCTTTTATTAATATGTTATTTATATAACTACATCCCCATGAAGGAACTAACTCATTTTGCAAGTTGTGTCCCACATTGGCATGATATGGTAGGAGGTAGAGATGACTATCTCACTGGAAAATTGAGTTGTAATAAGTCCCACAGCATGGTTGGAGCATGAGCAATGAGTCCTGGCACACACCCAGGTCCTCCTACTCCTAGCACTCTCATCATCCCCAAGTGGCAATTCTCCTGAGGCAGCCTCATTGTTATTCTTTTGATCTTGAACTCGATAGTATTAGCTAACTTGGGATAATGCTGCCTAGATCATGCAATTCTCAAGAGGCTTCAATAGGTGGTTTCCGTAGTGAAAAATCAATAAAAACCTAGAGCCCATTCTTTTCATCAAAGAATGGTGTGCAGATTTGAGCACCATGTGTGTGTGTGTGTGTGTGTGTGTGTGTGTGTGTGTGTGTGTTCCTATGCATGTGTATGGAGGCTAAGGGCAGTGTCACTATCAGGTGTCTTCTGAGCTCACTCTTCATCTTATATTTTTAGGCAGGGTTTCTCACTTGAACAATTAAGTTGGTTTAGCCTGCTCTGTCTCTGCCTCCCATGTACTGGTTAAGATTTTAAATTGGCACCATGTTTACATGGCATTTCTAATTTACATTCAAATTCAGCTTCTCACATTTGCATAGAAAGCACTTTATCAGTCTAGATATCTCTCTAGCCCTGGTTCTCTGCATCTTTACTGTCAAGGGAATGCAGGAACATAGAAGTTCTAAGCCTCAGTGCAGACTTATTATGTTAACCTCTAGGGAATTTGACTCAGGAATCTGTCCTTGTGACAGGTTTATCTGAGAGTCTTACATAAGCTCTTTGGAATATTACTGCTCCAAAAGAAAGTGAGTGTTTTGAAAAGCTCACTTATAGTTGAAAAAGAGATCAAACTCCCCATCCTATCCAATGTAGAATCTGAAACTCCAAGGGGTAGAGTTTGTGACAAATATTTAAATATGAAGTACCTAAACAAAATTTGAGAAGAGGCTCACTTAGTTTTCAGTGAGTACAAAATAAACATATCTTAACAAGAAGAAGATAATTTTCTTTTTCACATTTCTTTTTTGTAACAAGACTGTTACCGCTTTTATCTCAACAGGAGAGAAAACCCAGTGCAATGGTTGCAGACCAAAAGGAGTTCACAGACTAATGTGAACAGAATGAGCATGTTCTCAAGTATGTTCTCTTTGAAGTCACACTATATATTATGCTATAGTCTTTAGAAGTTTTTCTAGGTTCTGAGTTCAGGAAATCTGTGAAGAAATTGGAGGGGCAAATTGGGGACATGGCGGGTAATTTTCATTTCTTTCCCCTTTTTTTGATATAGGGTTTCTCTGTGTAGCAGCTCTGGCTGTCCTGGAACTCTCTTTGTAGACCAGGCTGGCCTCAAACTCACAGAGATCCACCTGCCTCATTCTCCTGAGTACTAGGATTAAAGGTTACACCACTGCCTGGCAAAAGCGGCCAAGGCATTTAGATGTGGTGATGTTAACAAAATTGGGGTATACTTTTAATAGAAGCCTATAGAAGCATGATTTGGACTTCACATTTTATAGTTCAGCCACATACAGTCTCTTTTTCCATATACTTTTAATTAAGCTGCTCTGTCAAGATACCTATGGCTAAAATTATCAAAGTTAGAATTTTTAAAAATGCTACAAATCATCTATTATCTTAGTCACATTAAAAACAATTCTATGCCATGATATGGGATGTGTTTCTTTCTGTATCCTGTAAAATACCATTGGATAATAAAGGAACTTTTTTGGCCTATGGCAACCTAGCTTATAGGCAGGTAGAAAATCCAAGCATAGATAAAGGGGGAAAACAGTGGAGTCAGACAGAGAATGTTGTGGGTTGCTACAGAGGAGGAAATGTAAAAGAAACACAGTTAAACCAGGGCCACTTGGCAAGACAGATTAAGGAAAATGGGTTGAGTTAAGATGAAGGAGCTACAACTATAATCATAGCAGCATATTCATAATAGCAAGAATCTGGAAACAACCTAGATGCCTCTCAGCTGAAGAATGAGTTAACAAACTGTGGTACATCTACACAATGGAATACTACTCAGCAGTTAAAAAATGATATTCTAAAATTTGCAGGCAAATGGATGGATTTGGAGAATATTCTCCTGAATGAGGTATCACAAACCCAGAAAGGGAAGCAGGGGATGTACTCACTCATTAGTGGACTTTAAACAAAAAGCAAAGCACACCCAAGCTGCAAACCACAACCACTGAACAGCTTGGGATCTGAAGGAACTTAAGAGAGACATCCAGGGAGTCCTCTAAGAAGAGAAAATAGAGAAGATCTCCTTAGCTAATTTGGAGCATAAGGGGTGGCAACCAAGAAGAGGTGGAAACAAATCATAAGTGAAGGAGATGATTGAGTGAGAGGAACAAAAAGGAGGGAGAGAAAAAGAAGAGATGGAAATATTGATAAAGAAAGCCAGCATGGGCTTGGAAAAAGACCAGGTGCTGGGGAAACCTCCAAGAACTCACAGGATGTCCCTGGCTAGGTCTCCAACCAATAGCAAAGATGTTGTCTAAACAGGACTTCCCCTATAATCAAATGAATAGCCACCCTAAGTGTTATCATAGAACTTACATTCTACAATGAATAGAGGTCTGGGATACATGTCTGAGCACTGGGCTGAATCCCTGGTTCAGCTGATAGCGGGAGAGCAGACTCTATATGAGCAAGGGGATAGGGACTATGAGGAAAATTCTCACATTGATTACTGGCTGGAGTTCTAGGGAGCTCTCTGAATCAAGAACAGTCACCTGCAATCCATCAGGAAAAGGAAATAGGCCCTCCAATGATAGACATCTGTCCACTGACATGGGCTGTATGTGGAGCCTCAGGGGAAGGATCTGACTGTGTATCTATGGGTGGATTGGCACCTTGGAGCCCATTCCCTTCAGAGGAACACCTAACTCAGTCTTGATATTAGGATGAGGAAATCAGACTTGCCTGTAGTAGATGCTGAGCTAATCCACCTTGGGACCTTTTGCCCTTTTTGGGGAGGGACTGGGGGCCTGGGAAGGAGGGAGGCTGAAGGCTGCCTGGGAGGGGTCAGGAGGGGGAAGGGAGTTAGAACAAAGGGATACATGGATAAAAAAGACTTTATTTTATAAAAATAAAATAAGATAAAAGATGAAGGAGCTAGCTAGCAATATACCTGAGGCATAGGCCAAACAGCATGTAATTAATATAAGCCTTTGTGTGATTATTTAGGAACAAGTAGCTGTGGGTGGTCTATTTGGGACTGATCTTGGGGCTAGTCCAGGCCAGAAACTTCATACTACAATGCCATGGGTTCTGATTGCAGGTATCTCTTATAAACTCACAAGGAAAGAGAGAGCCTGCACCCAGGACCTCTAGGGACTGGGGTCATGCTAGTACTTTAATCTCAATTATTCTCATTTTTATTGTTGAAGTGTGTAAATTTCAGTCTTTCAACATTTGTATAACATCTGAAAACTCGCAGAGAAATTACAAATACAGTGTTTCTTAAAAGCCCTTTTAGGTTATGTGGTCTATAGTAAGGTAAGTAATTTGTGTAAAATTTTTTTTCACACAAAAGTCTCATTAGGGACTTGACTGCAGCATATTCACCCAACAGCATGCACCAAGTGAAGCTGGAGAATTTTTCTTGAATGATCACCTTGAGTCCATATGCTTAAAATCTGCTACACGTGCATAAATTAAGGCAAACAGCTATTTATAAAATTAAAACTTCACTGATCCATAAGAAAACATTTACATTTTTACTACATTACCAGCTTGACAATGAGTGTGGTAAAAATTAACTACATTTAACTGACATTTGTCACCACCTCATTCATTGCTAACACTTCTTCATCATTAATATTTTTAGTGAAAACACAGAAGTGTGAAATAGTCAAGGAAATACTTTTCTTTTCAAACATTGTGGAGGCAAGGCTAAAAATATGCTTCTTTCTCATCTTTTTGCTTTTCATTTCAGTTTGAATGTATCATGTTTAATAACTGAAAGTCAAATATTCTTTGAGAGAAAACATTTCCAATATTATCTAATAAACTGTGCTTGTATACCACCAGAACACATAAAAAGAAATATTTCATTTTGATCAAGGGCTTTAAATTCCTAACTTCCTTCTAAGCCAGATGCTGCACAAGGCACTTTTTAACTAGCTACAGACTGAATTGAAAACATTCTTGTTAGCAATAACTTTTTGTCTTTTCTAGTGAGATCTTTTCAAATTAATCTTTCCATACTCATAATAAGAAATCACAGTTCTTGTCAGTTCTCAGATGTAATGACAGCCTTTTGCATTTGTGATGCTAAGGAACAGAATAGGAATAGACAAGAGGGCACAAATTTGCCTGATTTTGCTTTTATCTACTCTACAAAATTAATACAGCTGGATTCCTAATGGAAAAACTTTCAAAATTTAACATTTTGTCTTGGATTTTTATTTTACTATTCAGGATGTACTCCTAACTAACAAAGATTTCTTTTAAAAAGTTTGTTATACAATTTGGGATGACAATGGCCTGCTAAGGAGCAGTACAGGTCAGCTTGATTCTCCTGCAGTTTTTAATAGTTAAGATTGTTCTCTTTATCCTATACTGTTTGCAGCCATTAACGTCATAGACAATAGACTTAGGAAACCATGGAATTAAATACTTATGAAGCAGTTGTTAGTGGGCATCTTGCCTGGCTGTTTACCATGGCCTGGGGGTATGTACAACACAAACAAGCCAAAATACAAAGCTGGAAGTAGAAAAATAAGCAACAAAGAAAAACCATGCTCTAGACATTTGACTGTCAAATTAGGGACATATTGAAAACTTCAATAGTACTCTTATTTTGGGGACCAGATGGAAAAGTTCCAAAGGACATTCAAGGTAGCTTTCTTTTCTTTTGACTAACACTGAAAGATGAGCTTTACCCACACTAGAAATAGAACACAAGTGCCAATCTTAAAATCTTTTGAATTAGGCTGGAGATCAGCCATTAAAGGCTAGGCTCACAACCAAAAATATAAAAACTTTTGAGTTAATGTGAGACTGTACATTATATACTCAATTAACAGACATAATTTAAATATTCATTTGGAAAGTATAAGTTTTCAGACACAAACCTGACTACAAAGCAGAAACTTGGGAACTGAAATGGCATTGTTTCATACATGCAATAATGCAGACAGACTCCAGATAACTAAGCCCCAACTAGATTTCCATAAGTCAGGTAAATCAGCTGCACATGATTATGACAAAGCGTATGTCTAAGAACTTGCCATCTTCCTATCTTCAACAGGGATTCAAAGATGTCAAATAGAAAATGGGCTTTGCAGTTCAACACAAAACTTCAGTTCTGACCTTCATCGTCTAATACTTATGTAACTTGGCCAGTCTTAGCCTTGGACTCCTCATCTGTAGAACAGACATCAATACCTAGTCATGTGGATGCTGAGAGAGAATGAGACATGTGATATGTTTTACATATGCACATGGTAGATTGGCAGTATCTTCCTAGTTCCCATTACCCTCTGAGCATTCCACAATTCATTTAAAATGGTCTTAAAGACATATTACTTAGGAGTACAGAAAAAAAAAATTTGCTATTACAAGTAAATTTGTGTAGTCCTAAAAGCAATCAAAATTTTAAAATATTTCTAATTCATTGAACAGGAGATCAGACTTTTTAAGTGCCAAGCAATTAAAGTCACTTCTTTCACAAATCCTTGAGTTTAATGGAAAGCCAGTGTGAAATTTAATGTTGGAAAAGAGACATGCTCAAGGATCTTGTCTCTCATGTCTGAAGGATGTGGCAGGATACAGTTTAGCAGCTTTCTCTTGTACAGCTCTCTAAGCTCATAGAGATGCTTCTTTTCCATAAACACTAACAAATTTGTTGGTCACCTCTTTTTTCTATTTATCCAATGGTGATAAATTGTTTAGATAGTAAGAGTAACTAAGCATTGTGACTCATTTGATATTTAAATATTAAAGAATATCATTAACCACTATCAATGAAATCACCATTGTCTTTAGCCTCCGTCTTGACATCTTTTCTATTTTTCTTTCATTCATTGAATAGTTTATTCTTCATACAATTATTTACAATATGAACGAATCCTCACTATGTTCCAAAGCATCACTTATTTTTAAATTATAATAATTAATGTTTGTATGGATATGTAAAGCAGTATTAAATATTTAGGTGAAAATGAGGAAAATGGTCAATACTTTAAATATCATCACAATCCCAGAGGTAAAGATTAGAGCCAGAAAATACCTTCATGCATAAATAAAGTCATTTTATAAGAAATCTTTACTTTCTGCATAGTATGGTTATAGGATGCAAAATGCTATATGTTTTTGTTTTTGGTCAGGAATAGAGTTAAGAGAAAACACATAGTTCCAGAAAGGAGCCCAACAACAGGATTAAACACAATTAAAAAAACTGACATAAATCTTGAATGAAGAACATAAAAATATAAATTCTGATCGTAAAAAACAGAAAAAAAAATCCAGGAGAAATCAAGAAATATTCTTAACAATAAACAAATAAACAAAAGCAACTTATAAGAAAGACTTGTGAATGAGTAGATGAAAACCTTTATGCTCATTACCTGTGAAGTTTCTCTTTGGTTAAACACACACACACACACACACACACACACACACACACACACACACACACAGGAAATCAAAAAGAATGACTACAGCTCTTTTGCAGGATCATATAAATGTATTCTTAGGAAAAAATATGCTTGACTTCCAAGGCACTTAAAAATACACACTTTGCAAATGACCCCAAGGAACCAAGGCACAGAGACACATACCATGACACAAAGGCCATCATATAAGTCCCTTTACTGGTCACCAGATGTGGCAGGTCAAAGGGCAGGAAACACAACTCCCCATTAACACACATTTTCTGATGATTGATGGGACTCAGGTCTTGGGAAACATGGTTTGATGTGAAAGCACCTTGATTAATTGTGGTAAAGTAGATAATTTTATCATAAAGTTGAGGACTAGGAAATGTATTTGTGATTCTTTCAAGAAAAATCAAAGATCTGGAGAGACTGAAAAAGAAGGAAATGAAAGAGAAAGTGAGATTATGTTGCCATGGGGTACATAATCTGTATAAATCACATATATTTATGTGGTTATGTTAGCAAACATTGAAAAACAGTTTGTTCCAATAAAAGATATTTTAGTAAATAAGAAAATATTCTTTCACTCAAAGATATTCTAATCAACTTGCTCTCTAAATTTTAGTGATGCCAAATTACCAGTCTTTAGACAATCCTCAGTCTAAAATCTGTGTTTACTGGCATGTGCTTGATATGGGCAGATTTGTTGTGCTATTTCATCTCTTGCTCTGAATATTTGGATAGACTAGCTCCTTTATTCATCATGTTCCTATTTCACATTAAAAATAATTACTTCTGGAAACTATTGAAGGTTTGGTAATAAACTTAAATGCTCAAAAACATGTAGAGAAGTAATTATCCCACTTCTAGATCACAGAAAAGATAAATACATTTTACAGGTTCCTTGTCCATAAAGAACACATATTGGTGCATGTTCGCTGTTTTAGACTTACATGTGGTTGGGAGAGTCATTTGAGTCTCATTCAGTGTTGTTTGTCCTGCGTTCGCACCCTCATGCACACCTTTACTCTTGGGTTGAGCAGAAGCTAATTTCAGAGTGAGTAATAGGGATTCTGGATTCCAGTTTCTTTTTGCTTTCTTTTGTGAAGTGTTGCATTATGATGAAGTGAGTCAGGCTGCTGACTTAAACCATGCCACTGAACTAGAAGAAAAACCTGGCTGGGAATGCTAACATCCCCAGCAACCTGTTTTATAGCCACAAAGTAAATGGTTTAAACATCAGCAAATACCAGCAAGGCAAGTTGTTTTGAAATGGTTCATAGAAGAATCCAGAGCTGCCTACTGATTTGGAGCAAAGCCTCTTCAAATTTTTAAAAAATACAAGACACCTAAGCTTCTTTCTGAATATCAACTGTATAAAGATAACTGACTTGTAAATACATCATCACTTGTCAAATGCACTCCGTTCTCACAAGAACATTGTGAAATATGATTGAGCTGATTTTGCAGGTCAGGGAGTAACAGCCCCAAGAAGTAAAGTTGTCTGAAGCACTCTGCCAGGAAGTGATGAGTCCTGTTCCTCCAACACAACACCTGTTGCTTCTGCACTGTCAGTGGTAGAAAAGTGGTGTGTTTAGTTTAGGTGTTTTGGTATGTCTTTGGGACCTTCATGATTGCTTTTGCACTCTTGTTTCTGATTGTTTTCTGCTTTGCTCCTGGAAAGCATGCACAGGATAGATGGATGATGTTACCACAAAGAACTCTAATTTTACACCTATGTAGGTAAAAGGAGACAGGAGTCAGAGAGGGATTCCAATGGTGGATAAAAATGTGGCCTATTGCATTCATCTATGCCTTTAAAAGCCACTCACTGACAGTGGTGCTTTCTCAACACAGCTAGCGTCACAATGATTTTGCCAAGCTTGTTGAATGAAATGAACATTTTGGCTTTTTTGTACCTAAGTGACTGGAAAGCCTGTGCTTTTAGAGGTTCACAGTCATGGTTTAGCTTAAGGAGGTAGCTGATATGAAGGAGTGAAGGCACTGTGAAAAAAGAAATAGAATAAGAGAGAGAGAAGAGCATTGTTTTCTTAAATTCTTTCTCTTTGCTTCAGAGCATATGAGCTACTGCTCTGTCACAGAAGACCAAGGAAGTCTAAACTAACAACAGAAGTTTTACTTTAATAACTAAACTAATAACAGTGGCTTATTTGTGGAGATTTTGTGTCAAGCATTTACCTAAGCTGACCTTTATCTAAAAACATATGACCTCATAAAGTGTTATTAGTGTTGTTTTATATTTTAAGAGATTGCAGTTCCAAGAGGTTTAATGCCTTACTAAGGTCACACAGCTAGAAATTCTTCATCCGAACTTTCAGTGTCTAACTACACCTCACCCAGTGGGTCTTCATTTTTATGGCATTTCAGAATCTTCTGGCAATCTCCAAAGCCTCCAAGTATGCATGAATTTGGATGAGTATTTGAAGTATTGCACTTTTTTTCCTACTGTGTCTAAGTCCTGCATTAAATCTTTAAGGATAGAAGCTGAATTTTATGTGTGATATTGGAGTAAATTGAGCTAAATCTGACTTTTCTACTTACTACCTTTTTGAATTTGCATAAAGGAAACTATGGTGGCTTCTTCTGAAGATTGGTTAAAAAATAATATTCCATTTAGGACTTCCCCTATAATCAAATGAATAACCACTGTAAGTGTCATCACAGAACTTACATACAACAATAAATGGAGGTGGAGGCAGAGATTCATGGATGAGCACTGGGCTGAGCTCCCCTTCCAGCTAGAGAGCACAGCAGAAGAGTCTGTATGAGCAAGAGGATAGGGATTATGAGGAGTAGTCCCACAGAGATGGATGGCTGGAGCTCTGGGAAGCCCACTAAATCAAGAACAGCAACTAGGGAACCATGGAAAAAAAGGAGATAGGTCCTCTGTTGATTGGCATGGGCAGTATTTGGAGCCTCAAGATTTGGTGGGATCAGACTGTACTCCTTTAAATGAGCTGGCACCTTGGAACTCATTACCTGCAGAGAAGTGCCTAATCCAGTCTTGATATTGGAATGGGGAAATCAGACCTGCCTGGAGTGGATGCACCAAGCTGAGCTGACCTGCCTTGGGACTTTTTGCCCTTTTTGGGGAGAGGATTGTGGGATGGGGAGGGGGCTGACTAAAGGTGGACTGGGAAGGATTGGGAGGAGGAAAGGATGGGCGAGCAGAGAAATACATGGAAAAAAAATAAAAAAAATTAATTAGAAAATAAATGGCTCAGAGGTTAAGAGCACTGATTGCTCTTTCAGAGGTCCTGAGTTCAATTCCCAGCAACCACATGGTAGCTCACAACCATCTATAATGAGATCTGATACCCTCTTCTGTGTATTGCATACATAATAAATAAATAAAAAATAATACTCTACATTTCAGAAGGTTCTTATGAAATTCTATGAAATAATGCATGTAAAGCATCTAGCATAATATTTGACTCTCTCCCTCACTGTCTCTCTCTCCCACTCCTATTTTCTTGAATGAATAAATGACACAGTGAAATGGTTGGAATTAGGAAATAGTATTCTGAAAATCCAGCTGAATGGATTTCCAAAGTCATTGTAAACTTCACATTGACTCATATTCATAATCCCTTTCCAATGCCATAAATAAAGAAAAATATTTAATTCAAGAAATCATCAGTTGCATATACAAAACCCAAACTAACAATCAGTTTAATGAGCACCATAGGTTAACAGAAATTTTTATACCTCTGGTAGAAGAACTATATACCAAAGAACAAAAGAACACAAATTGTTTTCTATAATTATTATACTGCTGTTTTGGTTGTTCTTTCTCTGAGCCTCTCATGTGTACATATGGGACAAAACAGTAATTATGGTTTTGATTGACTATTAGGATTTTGGACAAGAGACAAAGAAAACACAGATGTAACAGCAGCAAAATTAAGTACAGCTTTGCAGTCTTGAACTTAAATCAAAAAGCATTTTACTAATAAAATTTCTCTTTTGAGGAAAAAAAATGTAGTTCCTTTTTCTGGCTACTAAAAAGACTTAGAGGCAACAGAAATTCTTGATGGCAACAAACACACATTTTAGTCCGTGGCTCTAAATATTATGACTTTGTAAAAGTTGGGATTCATTGAAGAAATGGTTGATTCCAGATCTGGGGGAAGAAATGTACAAGACGGGATATCTATAAAATTATAAAGATAAAATGGTTCTAGTAACTGCTAAAAGCACTCAAGAAGCAAAGAGGTTTCTACTGTTCAAATATGGGACAGTTTAGGCATCAGTAAAAATCATTTCATAACAGAATAAATACATCAAATGTCTTGAAATTCATCAGTCTGTCTATTGTCTGTTTATCTATCTATCTATCTATCTATCTATCTATCTATCTATCTATCTATCTATCTATCTTTCTATCTGGGAGTATCATATATCTACATATAGATACTAGGGAGAAAGAGAGAGGGTATCAGATGTTCCTCTGAATATTAGTAAGCATCTCATCATCCAGAATTTGACTCAGATCACAGCAAGCCACTTGATTCAATGACCATTTTTCCTGAAATGTGGATGGGAGCACAGTCAATAATGTCATGGCATTGGAATCAGGACAAATCTCTGGGTTTCTGAAATAAATAAGTGCAATAAAAATCAGATAAAAGTAGAACTTAAGGATTATAAAAGATTTCAAAGACATATCAGTCCGTTGTATTGTTTGGACCTTTAAAAATCTTAGTTCAAACCAGAATACAATTGTTATTTTTTAAGTTCAATGTTTAAGTTCAATTTTTTTAAGTTTAATTGAAGTGAATTTCATTAGAAAAAGTGGAAACTAGCTATATAACTAAATATGATGGCAAGAAATTGTTCTAAAATATTTTAGGTGGAAAATATTATAGTGCTATTGCTGGGTATATGTGTCTTTATTTCTGAGAGATATAAATTATTTACAAATGGAGTGATGCTGCATTGGAGATTTGCTTAAAAATTAGCTTGTGTAGAAAGTCCATTTGTGGATAGAATGAACTAAGAAGATCTGTAACTTAAACTGGCCCTAAGTTGAGTTATAGGCACATAGGGGTTATACCACGCTGTTTTTCTATTTCCATATTTGTGTGACTTTTTTATGCTAACATATTGACAGTGAGCTGAATTGAATCCAGTGTCATGTACTATTAAGCAGACACTCTACCATTTAGCTATAGCTCCAATTCTGTGATAATATTTTTTCTTATAAAGAATAGCATTATATATAGTCATAGGATATAATAAAAAGCAGACCAAACTTAATTTACATTCCTCATTCCCTTAATATAAGACTAGAAACTGAGTCCATTGGCTTTCAGATCATTTCATATTTTTTCTTATAAACTTAAATGTAGTCTTATTTTGTGTTCTATGATGAAGCCATCTTTTTTAATTTTCATGATTATGTAAACCTAATCAGTTGTAAACCCCTGGAGAGAAAAGGCCATTTCTTACTTTTGTATTCTCATAATTCATACACAGTACACCCACCTATTGAATTCGGTGATTATATAGAGGTCCAAATTCATGTGAGATTAGCTTAATAAATTTTCAGCTTTACTATGGTGAGAAAGTGATATGCATTTGGAAGAAACCTTTCTCTGAAGTTTGATCTTTTTCTCACCAATATGCCACTCTCTACCATCTTGAGATGATGAATCTAAGTATCAAGAAGTCACAAGCCACAGTTCCAATTAACCTCTTGGTCACAAGGGAAGTGGCCCACGTACTGTATGCCATGTTGCTGTGTTACTAGGACATGATATTTGATAGGTAGGTTATTGAATTGTGCATTTGTGACTTACAATATTCTCACCTTATAGTGAGTTTATTCGTACATAACTGCACTATAGTGAAGTATAATGTACAACAAATTGAGAGTCAAAGGTATAGAAAGGAGATCCCAGAAGAGTCAATCTTGAGACCATTAGAGGAACATCTAAGGAAGCAAAGCCTTTCCAGGCTATGTTATTTGAATGCATGGAAGATGACAGCCAGAGCAACAGACAATATAGTGTGAAATAGTGTCCATGGGCCATTCTGATGCACAAAATAGAACAATACTGTAACATGTAAAGCAGGTGTTTCTAACCTTCCTCAAGCTCCTTGTTTATTCCATAGTTCTCATATTGTAACTCCTATTGAGTGTGATCTTGGCACCCATAGCATGAGCTCTCTGAACTCATAGCACTTTTCACCACACAGCATCCTTCTGAAGATTTATGACCTCTTGGCATCATCTGTGAGAGTTTTTGATGTGAAACATGGCCCTTGTTCATCTGCCTGGACACACCCAACTGTTCTCACTGCCTACTGCTTCCCAGATGACTGCCCAGAGAAGACTTTCTCCTGACTTCTACCTGCAGGGATATCTGCCTGGCTCCTTTTCTACTTCTTCTGTCTATTCTAATACTACATAGCTTTCTTCATCAAGGTACAGCTCCTCTTCTGCAGTATTTTTTTCTGTGCTCTATCCTAGGATTCTGCCAGGTAATTCATATATATTACTTATTGGCACATTGCACAAAATACCTGGTTTTTACTGATACTTAACTTATCATATGTTCTGTTCATTTTCAGATCAATTCATCTAATTTATTAAACTTATGTTCAAAGTAATATTGGGTACTGTGAATATATAAAGAACAAAGTACTCTCTTGACCTCTAGTCTAGTCAAGGAGACAAAATACAAAGAACATTAACTTTAAAGTGAAATTTTGTATTTTAGTTTTAAATAACCATTTCAGGAAACACTGGGAGATGCTTCATAAGTCAATATGTGACAAACTGGACCACATACTTTCTACCTACTCTATAATCAGCCTGGGGGACTTTGGAACCATAAAGTAGGGACCAGGAGACTTCTGTTGGAGTTGAAGCAAATCTGCCATAAAAAAGAAGAGTATCAGAAGCTCATTCATCCTGAGCTTGATGGTGAGCAACTTTAGGTTACTGAAATAGGTATTGAACAAATATATTTAGAAGACAGTAGTTAAGAAATAGTAATGCAAGGTTCTGACTCACCCATGCTAAAGAGGTAAGAAGTAGCCACCAACTAAATTTATGTTTATAACCCTACTGCTGTCCATTTTTTATTTTTTATTATTTTTGATTTAGTTGTTTGAAATAGTCTATTCCCTTCCAGTGCAACTTCTTTAGTTTAGTCTTCTTGGGAACAGATCACTCTGTCTATCATTAGGGTAGACAATACCTGGCTTATGCTAACTAATTAAGACATGCTGACTGAATAAAATTTCCACAGCTCTTTGAGCAAGGGACCGAGAACTCCTGCCACAAAGAGCTCTCTTCTAATGTTCTCAGAGAGGAGAAAATTCCCTAACTTGGACAACATACCTCTTTGATTACATTGAACAGAGTGTTTTTTATCATAGTAGAAAATTTCCCATTTATGGACAGTGGGGGACACAGAACTGCTGGGGTACTATATTCCATTGGTGATGAAAAAACATGTATCTTTATTTACAAAGATGAATCTGTACTACATTATATGAGCACATTTACCTGTGTCCTTGCTGACTGCTTTCATAGAACATGGTAGAAGAAAGGCATTTGGAAATGTCAAAATAGAATGTTTTAGTTTAATTCTGTTAAAGTCATATGAGACAGGAGACAAGCAAGGCTAGAAATATGTGAAATCTTGAATAACATGTATATTTGGTACCTCAATCAAGTCTGGATAAAGATGAGAGAAACTAATATATGAGTTGTTTAAATCAATGCAATTTGTAATGAAACAGGCCCACACAGTAGAGCCATTTTGTCACTGAGGTGGGCAGCACATAATAGTTAAAAAATTTTTCTCACACTATTTTATTTGGAAATGGCCAGATATTATTCCTACAGAGCTTCACCTTATTGACCTAACTGATTTAGCACTCATGATCACTTTAGCAAGAGGCAGACACTTCTCAGGTATGGGAATTCTGAGGTATTTCTCAAGGTTCACAACTATAAGCCCCATACGGACAAGTGAGCTAGGTTTGTTGAACATGTTTCAGTGACAATTGTTCAAGTTACACATGATGAAAGAAAATTTGAAATGTGATGAGTTGTGTAAAGAGCTCAACCATGGTAAATATTAGCTGTTGATTAAATAATAAGGGAGGTTCAGGTACACAGAAATTTTGGAATGGAAGGTGTTTCCAGGAATTAGAGTTTGACTGGACAACTACAGAGAAAAGCATGGAGGCTTGAACAAGACAAGTAGAGCCAGGAGGGCTCTCCATCAGGCTAAGAAGACCCTTCAGGTATGTGTAAGAGCTGGAGACTGGAGAAACACTGAAGGCTTTCACATAAGAAGGGATGGCCAGCTATCATAGCTACTTTTAACTGTTTACTCATTGGAAAGCTTCATCTTCTTAAAAAAATTCTTTATATATCAACAAGCAATGTTTTTCAATGAATACCAAAAAGGCTCCTGCTTATGCCAGGAAGTAATATTTGATTAGTGTTCACCAATCTTGGGAGTTCTATGCTTCATTAGCATGATACAATTTAGCCAGACAGAGGTCACATTTCTTCATCAGTGCGATGGAAGAATGCCTGTTTTATTAATCTTTGAAAGTGTTCATTACTTTAAAAATAGATATAAATTATAGAGATTCTCTCTTCCAACCCAGCATGCCAAAGAGGGTAGAGTGAAATATGCAAAAGCCTAACAGACTTAGTGGGGGTAGAAAACTAAATTGAACTAATTGGGAAACTCAATTGGGCTGGGGACAGAGCTCAAAGGAAATGTTTGTACAACTTGTGCAAGTCCCTGGGTTTCATCCACGGCACTACAAAGAAGGGGGACAAAAGCAAAAGCAAACGCTCCCTGTAAGCACTCACTCTGGGTTTTTTTTTTTAAAGATGTCCTACTGCCCTCTTACTTGAATTTTTGTTTTATTTTCCAGATAAAAGCATCTTGATTTTTAATTTAGAAAGGTTACAATGAAGTCAGTGAGCTGGGAACTCAGAACACAGGTGAACCTGGTTGAAGGAGACCTGGGAATGAGTGAGTTCTGTTGAGACAAAGTCTATGGTGAGAAGAGGAATTAAGGAAGAGGTTTTAGGATCTAGGAATATTTCATAGTGAACAGAGCTTGAACTATGTGTTGACATGGTCTGGATTGAGTTGAGGTTGGGGCTGTGATATAAGTCTGTAAGGGAGGGGACAGTGGGGGTAAACACATGAGGGGTGCTTGCGGAAAAGAGACTTCCAAGTCACCATCCACACTTTATAGATGTGCTAACCAAGGCTCACTTACTAGACAGTGTGGTGCAATGGGTATAGATCTATCTATACTGGTCTTTGACTCTCCAGTGTCATAGCAGACAACCCAACAACCTATCAGGATACTAAGTAACAAATGAATAAACTTTAGAAAGAGAACCATATTTTTCACTCATATAGTTATAAGCTGTAAAGAAAAACACCCAGTCAAGACCCGCCCATAATTACTTCTAGAACACTGTACAATTAAGAAACACATTAGAAAAAAGTTGCATCTTGGATCCTGTAGAAGAGGAAGAAATTTATTGAGAGACATAAAATAAAAGAAGCCCCATTCTCACAGGTAAAACTGAGAGGAAATCTAATTTTTTCATAAGGTGTGAATGTGCGTTTCTCTCTGTCTCTCACCCTTACTCTCTCAATGAAAAAGGATGCATTTAAGCAACTGAGAGCTTATGCCTCAGCCATGAGATATCAGAACAACAACAAAAGATTCTTATTATATCATTCTAAGTCAAAGCCCACACTTGAGAGCATCAAGCAACCATTTAATATGCAAAGTCTATCTGGTACCAAGAGCAGTTTAGAGCCTGAGGTTATTGAAATGTTAATCTTATACTGTTATTGAAAGAGCTGGGACAGTTGCTCACCATTTTACATAGGAAAATTTATGGTGTACTAGAAGGCATGTTTATAAACATCTTCAATGGTGTACTAGATGATAAGCTTATAAATGTTGCAAGACATCGCTGGTTGGTCAGAGGCCACAGCTTCCCCATGGCCTAACAGCTTATCTCAATAGTTCAGCAACATGGAACTCCTTTCTTCCAGCAAAGCTTCCTTCTTCTACCTGTCCTTATCTGGACAATGTCCCTGGGTCTGGAAGACTGACCTTATCTAAAAGCTGTCTCTAAGTCATATACCAGATTCATCTTTAGCATGACTGGTGGCGCAGGTCCCTGCTTGTGCTATAGGATCCTGTTGACACATGCCAGGCCTTCTGATAGGAGCATGCCACTTTATGCAAATTAGAATTTGTCCTCAGGCTCTCCAACCCTATATATTCCTTAAACTCTGGAAAAAAATTGAGTTCTATAGAAGGACTGTCTGCGTTTGTGTTTGTGGGTCACCAAAGCTTTCTGTCACCTCCATCTGCCTCTTTGCTCTCTGGTCCTGGTGACCAACAGGCCCAGAGGGGAAAGAGGACCTCCACATTGTGGAGAGCTGCGTTGTACCACGCCCTAAAGGTGGCGCTGGTTTCAGCCTTCCACCTTCCTGATGGGATGGTGAGTGCTCTCAGGAGTAAACAACTCCTTATTGGCTGTAGGCGAGGATGGTGGCTTGCTTCCGTGCCTCAGGACCTATGGGCGATGTCCACGTGGCTTACCGGGATTGGAGGCCCAGAGGGTATTTAGCCACGAGCGGACTCCCCCCCCCTCCCCCCTCCCCCCCGGGGTCGTTTGTGAGAGAGTAGTCGTTCGTCATCCATCTGAGAGTGAGAGTGAGAGTGAGAGTGAGAGTGAGTGAAAGACAAAGAAGATATCTGAGAGGCCCGAATAAACTGCAAAGAGAAGGATCCGGTGTTGCGTCTTCCTTGCTGGTGAGGTTGCGCACGACACCACATATAACATTTTTCAGTTTCTTTTTATGAAAGAGAAAGGATCCTATATTTTTTCAGGCTAATGTATATATTTTTCCTAATATTTTAAACTTTTAGGAGTTGATTTATCAATGTCTTTTATCTTTTACATATTCTTAATATAAGAGAACACATATTTGCCAAGAAAATAATTATCTTTAATGCTTTAGTTTCTTCTCCCAGGTTATAATAACAAGAACTTAAACATTTCCCAAATTAAACTAAAAGCTATAAACAATGTTTAACAATAGAATTGCCTTAAAGTTAAAAAATAATCAGTGACCATAGGAGGAAGGATGCAACCAAACTCCAAGTAATCCCCAAACAAGGCTGTTTGTGACTAAAGGACCAGCTGTGTGTGACTAGATGACCAGCTATGTGTGATTAAAGGACCAAACTGTGTGTGACTATGTTGGGCCCTCCGAGGCTGCAGGGTTGAGGCCCAGTGTAACTTTCTAAGCCTTCCTAGAGTTTGGTCACCTATCTCTGGCCATAAACTCCATATGTGAGTGACTTAGCACAGCCCAATCTATGACTGCTTCTGCCCAGCCTCTGCTAACATGGTAAAATATTTGTCCTTATTCCCCATTCCACCTAACCCATGCCAAGACTCCCACTCCCTTCTCACAACCCTATGTAAATTCCAGCCTTGATGCAATAAAATGAGTTTCTGCTTCAATAAGGCTCCGTACTCAGTGTGTGCCCTCAGGGGCTAGGAGGATCTGGGTTGTCCACAGGGACGGATCTCCCTCTGCCTATCTGCCAGAGTCTAACATAACTAGAGGACCAGGCTATGTGTGAATGCTAAAGCACTGCAGGAAATCAGAGGGTCATGGGATGCTGTGTGAGTGCAGACTGTGCTGAAGGTAAAGGAAAAGCAGAAATTTCACTTTGAGATCTCATGAAAAAAGCTTTAGTGGAAAAGAACACTCCAAACAACTGGTATTAAATTTCTTTCTACCTAAAGTGTTATATTTCTGTGGCTAATTCTTTGTCCTGTTGGATTATTACCCAGTACAGATTTCATCTTACTCAGCAGGACTTGCTTCCTCCTCTGCTAAAGGTGACATTTTCATAAACTAACCTACTTGTCTTCAATAATCAGTAAATTTTAACTCAATCTGTACTCTCAATAACTATATTTTTTCTATTAAACATACATGAAACACTCAAGAAAACCTGAGGCCCAGTCATCAAGTGTCACTTCAGATTATGGATATTTAACAGATTTAGAACATGGTAAGAAATCCATAAGTGTTTATTTAATCATTAGAAGAAATGAGAAAAATAGAGCTTTGCTATGCAATAATGCATGCATTTTTAAAAAATATATACACCTATAGGGCAGGTGGGTATCAAGTGCCACAGCTTTGGCAATGCAGACTACACATAAAATAGACATAACATATACTTCTATTATTCTTCAGATCATTTTTCTTTCAGATTGAATATGGTTGTTGTTTTTTATGAAGTTTGAGAACGTTTCAATATCCCAAGTGTTACAGGTGGTGAACAGTCCTACCATTTCTGCCAAGAAAATCCAAATTTGAAACAACAAAAGGTAGTGTAGGGTTGGCAAGTGAACAAAGGCACCCACCGCCAAATCTGATGGCCTGAGTTCAGTCTCTGGTACCTACAGCATAGAAAGGAAGAACTAGTTCCCATGAAGTTGTCATCTGATTGTGCAAAGGTGTATGTGGACATACACACAAGCATGCATGCATAAACATACATAAATACACATGCACAAACGTGCACATGTGCACACATATACAGGAACATACATGCACACAGGTAATATTTGTTTTAAAGATAGCTTTATGGTAGCAAGGGACAGGGGTCAACCCTGTGCTTTCATCTCACAATCCTGAAAAGAAACAGCCAGTAATAATAGGGAAACATTCACAGTTAAAATGAAACATAGGAAAACATACTGACCCAGAGGGAAAAGGAGGAGGAATGTGAGGAGAAATAAGCTATTTACAATACAACTCCTTTCTCTCAGAGCAAATTATTCCAGGCAGTAATGAGCTGAAATTCTTTGCATAAGTGAAAGCTGAACAAGACAGACATTACAGATCCTGCCCAGAATCCTCTGTGCTTCAGGGTGTGGAGAAAAGGCCAGCAGATGGCCTGATCTCAGAATGACTTGGGCTTGTGCATGTCACAGAGTTTCTCTGAGTCTATTTCCCCATCTTTAAAATAAGGGTAAGTGTATCAACTTCCAAAGGATGGTAGCAGATTAGAGACAGTATTTTAGAAGTTTGACTGGGGACCTCATGAATGGCAGGAGCTCAGTAAGGTGTATCTTACTAATTCTGCAGCCAAAACAGGCTCAGATTTTTCATTCCATTCTGCTATGTGAAAAATTAAACTTGACTTTGCTGGAGCGAAGAGGGATGATACCTCATTACCTCATATGATGATAATCAATATACCTGTTAATTTTATGCAGATCAATTCCTATGGAACATAGACATGGGAAGGAATAAGGTGAGGGGCTCTTGTGTCAAACACAGTAAAACAAGGTAGCAGAGGGTTGGTATAAGGTTTTTTTCTGTTCTTTTTCTTTTTCTTTTTTTTTCAATTCTGCTGTAAAGTTAACTCCTGCTGCCACTTTGGCCATGCCTACCCAGTCTTCAGTCTAATTTACTCTGACCCACTAGCCTGTCCTTACCACAGCTGACTTGGTGGTTCTCAAATGAAGGCTCACTGAGAAAGTGTCAAATTTGATCAAATGAGCCTGTGCTACTTGGAGCACAGCTTTTGTTCCTATATTCTGACATCGATAGATCACATCTATAGTGCTTTGTACATGCCAAAGACTTGTGCCCCATTCTATTTGGAAATATGAATTTCAGAGAATTTAAAGTTTTTGTTAAAATATATGTAGGGCAAATGGACAGATTTTGAATCTTTCATTACAACAAAATATCTTCTAATTTTTAATTATAAATATTAGTGTAAATTTCCAAACTTAAAATATGACTTTAAAACCCAGAATATCTCAAAAAACAGACTTTTTTTCAAAAGTAAATATGTGTAGCTGTGGGTGAAATCTGTTTTATGGAGAGGAAAAGCAGTGACAGAGGTGGACCTGGAGATCCTGTTTTTGTACATACAGCATGTATTCCGGAAACAGTAATGTTAAATAGCTCAAAGGCTAGGCTTCCCATTTCTATAATACAAATGCAGAACAATTTGCAGATGAATCTCCGGATAGTTCTTTTGATTAAGGTTGTAATCATATTGGAGGCACAATGTAGGTTTACAAACAATACAAATAACTCATTGAATGGATAGTCTTGGGTAAATTTGAGAAGCAACACAAATTTCTGTTCTTGAAATTTGTTCCCATCTCTATTCCTGTAACTCATAGGTGTATTTATATTTCACAATTTCATTCCTGATCCACAAATCACCAATCAGGGTAAGACAGTTTATGCCTAATTTGTAGTGTGTGTGTATGTGTGTGTGTACGTGTGTGTGTTCATCCTCGTGCTACAGTATTCTTGTCAAAGTCAGAGGACAGCTTATGAGAGTTGGTTTCTTCTTCTACCATCTGGGGCCTGGAGATCAACCTCATGTCTGAAATCCCAATGGCAGGTGACTTTTCCCAGTAAGCCACCTTGTCAGCCCTGTCTCTATACTCTTATCAGAAACATCAAAACCAAACACAATTATAGAGAAGCATCCCACTCTCACAGAACAAATCTCTCATTGTAAAAGTTCAGATACAATGCTTTCTGGTTATACCATATTAGAGTCAGTAAAGATTAACCCTAGTTGACACTAGAATAGAAAGGAGTGGGCAGCATTGGCTGCTTTCTTTCTCAAAACTTGATTGTGAAATTACCAAACATATTCTTAAAAGCAAATCAAAATCAATAGCAGATTGTAGGCTAAATTCTAGAATCATTCACCACAGCTCTCTGAGAGTGAAGAGCAGAAGAGAAGCAAATGCAAAGTAAGCACCATTATTCCACTTGTGAAAATAATCAGAGTATACCTTATTGATAAAGACTTCCATGCATGCTCTGCCAGAAACCACAGTGACATTTAAACAGAGATTGCATTTTAAATTGGTGACATCCTACAGGAGCATCACCTTCACCTTAGGTCTTACCAGGCACTCCAGCTTGGATCCAGAAGTTAATATCTGTTCCTTCTCCACCATTAAAGACTTCGGTAACATTGAGAGGTTGCAGCAGACTCATGATCTCCTTCATGATAGCTCTGGCCTTGTCACTGCCAGTGAACTGTAGTCCAGTGGGTAAAAAGGTTCCTGAGTCAGACTCCATCACCAGACTGTAGTTGGAAACATTTGCCTAAGTAAAATTTAAAAAGAGATAATATTTGATTCCCATCTACTGTTTCTGTGTTATCAAATAGTCACCTCCACAGAGACTGTTGTCAAGATAATATTGCTTGCCCTGACTAATATCTACTCTGTATATTTCCTGATGGTTCTAAGATGTACAATTTCCCATCCTGGGGTTTGGCACACCTAGGAGTTAACTGAAAAGTTTCCAAAAAGAGGTAATGGAAAGAATGCAAAAAAATTGCATAATTATTTTTATAGCAATAATAGTTTTTGAACCACTTTGCTTAAGGTACTATTGTACTAGAATGTACTATGTATTCTGCAAGAGGAGTAAAGTAATCATCAATCTTACCAAACCATGTACCTTCTAGCTAAGTAATAGTTGTTCTACCAAGACAGGACCATCGATATAATAGTAGCACAATGTCATGAAAATAACCAGATACTTTTCTGATTGGATTTAAATCTTGCTTCAGAAAATTAAACCCATGCTTAGTGTCATTATCAGACACTAGATAATGTGTCTGATAAACAAGCTAGATAAATCATAGCTTCTAGGAAAGAAACTAATACTATTATGCTGCTAAAATGATATAGCATTAGACTGATTTCTAATGACTTAGGGTTATACCCATAGATTAATGCATCTTTAACACCCCATCAAAGAAACTATTTACACTAGATGGTGATTAACACAGAGAGCAACAACAGGCCAGGAGTAGAAGATAAAAGACTTCAAAATTCTCCCTCCTAAATAGAATATACCACATCTTATCCCTTCAAAACACAGAAGTAATTACCAAAGAAGGGGTAGAACACATATACGATCCAGAGGTGGTGAATGGCTACAAGGAAATAGTATCTTCTGGACGTGGCAGGGTAGCAGAACAGAGGAACTCACAGCAGTTGTACAGCAGCACAAGACTTGTGCATGTTCAAGTCAGACCAAATCTCAGCATAGATAAGAGAGTTAGGCATAGAATTCTGCTTAGAGCTTTGGAATAATTGGAAATTGTTAGCTGCTGGAAGAGGAACAGTCAGTTTTCTATAAGAGCTGGTGAGCTGAGCATGCTCTGTTTGAAGGCTTCACATTCAAGGATATATGAGCAGCACACAGTAGTCTTAACAGAGAAGAACAGAAGACACAAAGTTAGGGCTGTTGGATCTAAGAAGAGTTTAAGGAGAGGTGAATATAATCAAAACATATTACACAGAATTCTAAAGTAAGTAATACACTTTTTTTTTTTTAAAAAAAAGGGGATAACAAAGCAGGATCCTACTCATACTGGTATCCTAATTTAATTTTCAGTGAAAGGTATAAATGCAGCTATCTTTTCTCTCAGCTGTAGCTACTGTCTTATGGTATCATCATTTAAATTACTAATGTGCAACATATTTATACTTACATCCTATGTTAAGAGCTCATCTAACTGAATATTGCAGTAAGGTTAGCAGGTAAGCTGGCAGTCTTAATATTTTTCTCTCCTCTACTTCTACTCCAAACACGGCAGTAAGGAGAAAAGTAACTCTAATATATCTTGTAAATGAAAATAGAATTTGGCAATCTTATATATGAAGCTTCCTAAGTTTTAGTCAGAACTTGTGTTTTCAACAAGAAAGGCTGGTAAAGTACTCTTAACTACACATTTCTTAGGCTAAAAGTGAAGCTAGTTGGTAGGTTAGTAGTGATGACTGACACAAAAGAGAAACCAAGTGAGGGAGACGTGACCTTGGAATCATTATATTTTGTTCCTTACACAGCACCTGCCATACCAAGGAGAACGACTAGCCACTCCATCTCTCCTCATATCAATACACTTTAAGCTATGCCTTCTCTGTCTTCAGGATGTGACAAATGCCTTTACTTATATTTCAGTATGAACTTGTAGCCTCTTTTAACCAAGTAAAATTGGCTGCATGAATCTAACTTACCAGGACTTCTAGCACATCTCTTAAGTGCTTTCACAATTTCTTGAATTGTAAAAGAAAGTAAAAAAGAAATTCCACTGTGCAATATCACTGTACAATGACAGGATATTGATGGGCACTCAAAATATGATATAAAGGAGCTTTTAGAGATGCCATAGGCTGTTATCAGAAGAAATGAAGAGTCTAGGTGATGTGGGATGTCTTTCTGTATACTGTGAATGTGCTTTATTGCTATTTGTTAATGAAGAGGATGTTTTGGCCTATGGCAAGGCAGCTTGAAAGCAGGTGAGAAATCCAAGCATAGCCAAAGGAGAAGGAGGGCAGAGTCCAGAACATCTTCCAGCATCTTTGCTACTCAAAGAAGGCAACATGTAATGGAACATAGGTAAAGCCATGAAGCCATGTGGCAATACACAGATTAATGAAAATGGGTTAAGTTGTAAGAGCTAGTTAATAATGAGCCTGACCCATAGGCCAAACAGTTTGTAATTAAAGTAAGTCTTGGAATAATTATTTTACAAATAGCTGTAGGACTGTGAGTGGGAGATATTCCTCCAGACCATGGGCCAGGATAGGTTGGAGAAACTTCAGGCTACACCTAGGCTTTGGAATTATCCAGTCTGAGTTGGATTCCTATGCATAAAAATCATTAGCTGTGTGCCTTTCACATTTGATGTAAACTACAGGTTATTTTTCCATGAAATGGAAATGGAAAATCATACCTAGCTCATGGAGATTAAGGTAGCTTCAGTTTGGGCTCAGGTGTACAAGAAATTTGACAAACAGCAGCATCACTGGTTTTATTAGATTTTCTGTTTTTAGCATTGAGCAGCTCAGATTGTCAAAGATAGTGCCAAGGTAAAGTGTCTATTTGCTGTTTATGATGACAGGAAGTGTATCTGCAGCACTTCCTTCAAGCCAGGCTTTTTGTGAAATGCTTTACAGATTTACAAGAAATGCTTTACCACCATGGGCTGCTAAGATAAGCTAGTATCATTTTCATACAAGTGCATACAAACCTCTGAGGCTGAGTCGGGTTACCAAGTGTTCTCAAAGTCACTTAGCTAGCCATGAAGAAAAGTGTATGGTATTAGTACAGCCCAGCTCTGCCTTTCATTGCTTTGTGTCCCATTGCCAGATGGCCACTTCTAATTATCTAGCCACAGATATTTAAGTCAGAGATATAAAGTGTAAAGTCAAACAAATGAATAGAACTCAGAACTTATTATTTCTCCTAATAAAGTAATTTAATTAAGCATAGAGAGGAGCAAAACACAAATAAAAACATCTTGCTATATAATTTTCTTCCAATTAGGAATCAAAGCCTAAAATAATAAAACTTCCCTTCAAGCCAAATAAGACAGGATGTTTACAGACATCAGCAAACTAGAATCCTGGTAGAGGATGATGATGTCTGATTTCCATTCAGGTATGTTTCCAGTAGCTTCTGCTAACTTGAAAGCAGTTGTTCCTACTCATATGTAAACATTGTCATGTGTTTCCTATAAAGAAGCAAAAGAGCAAACCATCTACATACATGACACTACCTCTTTCCAGTTATGGAGTCATTTTCTAAGCTTTGGACACCACTCTTCACAAAGGAACTAGAATGAACTGCTGCTACTTAGGAATGCAGTCACAAACATCCAGATTATTCAGCAGCTGCTCAGTGCAGGTGGGGAAAGCTGATCACTTCTAATGACAGGGAGGAGAGTCATGATCCATGTCACTCCTTCTTGGTGCTCACAGCAAGATAGTCCATGGATTATTTACAGAGCATAAGGAAAGGCCTACTTCTTGAGACAAAATTCTTGTTTGCTGAGATCATCAACTCTGATTGAAAAAAAAAAAAAACAACTGAGTACACAGAGGAAGAGTCTAAACAGCTCAAGAATAAGCTAGGATGTGATCTGTGACCTCACTTCTCTCTTAATAAAGCCAATAGCTGTCTATTAGGATCCATGGAAATGCTCACTCATTGTCAGGTAATGATCAGTGACCATCTGCTCAGTGTTGGGGATTCACAGACATCATATGCTTCAATCACATTCTGCAACACCTCTTTTCCCCTTTATTCTTTTTGTTTTTCTTAAAAGTTAAGCAAGCCAGGCAAAAGCAATTTGATAACCATTAGCATTCTTTGAAGGCAATGCAAGATTAAATATGAATTGAATGTTATAAATTGCTTGCTTTATAATATATATATAAGGATGATGTATATAGTCTTTGCTTTTATAAAACTCCAGATCATCCCTTTAAGAAAAAATGGACCCATGTTCCATAACTTCTGCCTAAAATTGGCTTCATTTTGTTTTAAAATCTTTAAACTTTCTCTTCACATAGAGAAAATAATTCAGCAGAAAATCATGAGAAATTAAGCCCATTTTCCCACATATCTCAACATGTCTTTGTATTTTATTTAAAGTGACAGTGAAATACCCAAATCAAATGAAAAGGAAAAACTCTCATAATTATTTCAATTAGTAGTGTAGTATCCTCACTTTAAACTTCAAAGAAGACAGAGTCCGTACTGACATGGCGTCGTTGGCCTCAGCACCACTTTCTGACTGCTAATGCTTCACAGATGATAGTGGCAACACTGTTTGATCAGGTGGTAAGCTCAAAGAAACTCCCAAAAGAAAACCATATCATGTGTGTGGGTGGCTGCAATCATCTGCAGCTGTGTCAGGGACTCTCCCCTCAGGATGGCAGGCATTGGCTCTTTTCAACACTCCAATCCAAACCCAGTCCTGACTAGAGAGTGGGTAGATAAACATTTCTTAGAGTATTAAGTAAAAAATAGGGTGTGCTTTCTGTTCAGGTCTATCCTGGAACTCAAACATTGTATTTCTGACACTCTCCAGCATTTGATTTTGAACAGCCATGGTTACCCAGGGAAGAGGTAGGAAAAGAATGATGACAAGGTGGAGTGCCAAACATTATTCTCACTTGAAAGATAAACTAGCTGAAGCCTGAGGAAATGGAAGCCTTGGGTAAGTTACATTAGTACTAAAATTGCAGGTACCTATTGCAGTTTAGTCTCCATTGTGCTGGAGACAGGAACAGAATGAACAGCTCCGAAGCTCGTACCTATCACTCTGTGCATGCTCAAAGGTGTTCTACTGTGGGACAATCGTCCCCTTTTTACAATGTCATTTGAAGCACTTTGAGTTTCAGTGAATTCTCCTCTTGTGCTAGTCAAAGTCTACTGATAGCCCTTAAATGTATTAAGACATATGATTGCTCCATAAATGTCACTATGGCCACCATAAATGAGTCAGCAGGCTAAAAGTACTGAATAAGCATCAGCTAAAAGACATATTTTAATTACATAGGAAATAGGGCTGTATTCATTCTGCTATTTGAAAAATAATGAAAGATCTAGGATATTCAATAAATTTGCTTAAAGTGGGCTGTATGTCACATTAATGTCTTCCACCACAGTCTATAATTTTATTACTGATATAGCAACATAACTAATGAAAGGCATGAGACTCAAGATCTCATAGTGATAGTTTGATTTCCTCTGTGCCATACAATGGCCCGGTACTTCATGTCATTGGCTTCATATTCATTTCCATATAGAGCTATAAAAATGTCCTACACAGCAGCTTTCTAAGGACAGTCTTCTCACCATCCATCTCTCTCAGTCCTCTCCTGCCCCATTACCCTGTCAGTCTCTCCTTGTCCCTGCCAACTCTTCTCCTTTTGCAGGTTCAAAGGGCAGAACTGAATCTTCAGTGAGACAAGCAGTTCCTTCCATCCAACCTCTTCTGTAATACCAAAACCTTGTCTGTCAAGAACAAGATTATAGCTGATAGCTGTGTTTGTTTGTTTGTTTATAACCAGGCATGTTATTTAAAAAAATACAATCACTGTATTAATTAAGGTTATCTAAAGGAACAGAACTGATAGAATCTCTCTCTCTCTCTCTCTCTCTCTCTCTCTCTCTCTCTCTCTCTCTCATGAGTGAGCTTTCATTATTTTGGAAAAGAAAGTAAACCTGTAGCTTCTTGAAGTAGCTGCTATTGGTGCCTCTATGTATGTTTGTAATTTCAGATACTTAGGAGGCTGAAGTCGGAATGTTCAAGTTGAAGGCCAGCTTGGCTAAGGTGAGACCTAACTCAGGGAAAACAGAGAGATGACTCAGAGGTCAAGAGCACTGGCTGCTCCTCCAGAGAGTCAGTTTGTTATCCAGAACCCAATGGCAGGTTACAACTACCTGAAACTAGCTCCAGAAATCTAAATCCCTCATCTGGGCTCTGTGGGCAGATATGTGGTGTGTGTACATACATGCATCAATGAAAATGTATTTATTTAATAGTTATTGGGAAGAAGCTGAGATGTGGGTGTTGGTCTTGGGCAGACCTAGTTTTCATGTCTGCCTCAGTATAATTGTTAATGGGGTCCCATATTTTCTGCAGCAATGTCTCAGTTTTAACAGTAAGTCATACAGAGAGCAGTGTCATTTACAAAGAACTGGATGGCACTTCAGGGGCGCAGAGATCCCCAGCAGATACTGACTGGTTGCCACACTAACTAAGAGGAATTATATGAACATGTGTCAAGGTCAGAAAGAGACTACAGGAAAGCCTTAATTAAACTTTGGTAGAAGTGGTGATGTTAATCCTCAGAAAAAGCCATTATTCTGGAAGTTCTCATGCAGTGAGAATCATGCTTCTCTACAATATATCCCCAGGACCTAGCCAAGAGGAACACTGAAATACTTGACAAAGGGGAAAAAAATGAATGAAGGAGCACTAACCTATGCATTCAAATATTGCTATTAAGATAGATCACATTTCCAGAGCAGGTATGGCAAAGTCTAAAAGAATAAGACAAGTATGCTCTACAGATAGTACACCCGTAAATATCAACTGTCCTTCCCAAAAGTTTATAGGTGCTAGCAAAACATTCCAGGGCTGAGATTACAAGTGACCATTGAATCTCAGATATAGACTGAGTGATATTTGTCACTTGGCTTCTTCCTGAAAACATTGCCTTCCCTGCCTTCTGCGATCTGAAACTTTCAACTCTTAATGTCTTAATGGTGCTCCTTCTCAATTTTTATTGCTTTTCTCAGCTCTCTGGCCTCTGGGTATTGGGTGGTCAGTCTATCTTTCCTCAGTTCACACACTGTTGGAAATAGAAACCAGTTTTAAGTGATTTTATTTTGTGATGAAGTCCAAGTCCATGTCACGTATTAGTTTCCTATGCTGATGTAACAAATCACTACAGTTAAATGCCATGAAACAAAGAAATATGTTCTCTTTGTTATGAAGTGACTCTTTAGCAGGTATAAAGGCAAGATGCTGGTATTCTGAGGATCCTTTTTCTTTATTTTCTAGAGCCCAGAGGCTGCCTGCATTCTTTGTCTCATAGCCCCATCATATTGCCTTTTCTCTTCCTACCTCTGTCATTCCACTGCTTGTTCCTTTTTTGGCCACCTTACCTCTAAGGAGGAATGACTCAGTAGACAACAAAAGCACTGAGATCATTGAGTCTGAAAATGTTGATAGTCATTCTGGATGCCATGTGGGTTTTACCTTCCAAATGCAATGTATCAACTAATCTTGTTGCTCTACTTTCACCATCTACCTTGAGGCCAGCAACTCTGAACCTCACTGTCCAATAGGAGTGCTGCAGAGGTGTCCAGATTGTCTTCCCACCCCACCATTGGCACAGTAATCATGTCAATAAATCTACTCCCCCTCAAACTCTCCAAATAACCCTTATTTCAGCTTGAAAAGTAGAGTTCTATATTTGTAAGTTCCTAGTCAGAAACGCTGGTTCCTCATTCCCACTCAATCACCCTCCCTACCAGCCCTTCTTGTGCCAACCACCTCCAGTACCTCACCATGTGCATTAGTGCATTCTCTGTGAGTGCTGACTTTCTTACTCCCCATCCAGTCTTCTGCAGGGCTCTGTCAAATGTAATCTTCTTAGACAAGTTTTTCCTGACACTTCATGTGAAACAGGACTTCCTCCATTGCTCCTGATAGTAGTCTTTGACTCTCTTATTCAGCCTTAGTTTTTCTTTGTGTCAACAGTAAGAACCCCCTTTTTATTATGCCCCACTTCCTTCCTTTATATGTATATCCTTTACAACGTTCTTGCCAGGCTTTATCCAAGCAGGACCTCTGACTTTTTCTAACAACAGACCCTAGTAAAAGTGAAAACATAAGGCAACAGACAATATGCTGCAAGAAGTTTTTGACTTGAACACTTTTTTTTTCTTCCTTCTTTATTTTGTATTTATCAAAAAAAAACACAGTAAAAAGAATTTAAAATGTGGAAGAGTTAACAATAACTATACAGAGGATAAGAATGATAAGCATGGCTTATCAAGGGTAGAAATACAAATAAGATTGCTACACCTATATTTTCTTTGTGTTCATCTTTCCCTCTGAATTTTTTTTTCCATCCCTGTATATC
>PVIH01001490.1:67386-89782 GCA_004025045.1 Sigmodon hispidus | reverse complement strand
CCAAATCCAGTTCTTTCCCCCCTCCCTCAAGAGTGAGTCAGGTTTGAACACTTTTTTTAATGATAATAAACATACCTCTCCGACAGCTTGTCAGAATCCCGTGACCCTTTTCCCTGGGCTGTATGCAGCGTATTTCATTACATTTTAAAGTCTTTCCTTTGATATAGCACTCCACAAAGCTCTCCCTCATGCCTCTCTATCAAAGGTTAAACATTCTCCAATATCCCTCTGTCAGCTTTGTCTTACTTTTTTCTTCAGCACTCATCCTTGTCTGTGTGGTCTCTTTACTTAACAAGCTAGTTTATTATCAGTCTCTACTTCAACGGAATCAGGAAGAAGATAAAGCATGCACACTTAGAAAGTTTGAGAAAATATGTGCTGAGAGAAAGAATAAATGAATTTATGTATGCATGTTTTGTGTTTAAACACGTGTATGTGGATATATTTTCATATATAAGCCTAGCTCTCATGAGCAGAAATCAAGTCCTATATTGAGTCATGGTGGTGATCAAGGTGACAATGACCACTTCTCAACTTTCAATCTGTCTTTTTCTCCCACAATTCTCAAGATTTAGTATGTATTCTATAAAGCTCTTAAAATATATAAGGTTTGATCTAGTATAAATGATAAAAATCAATCCTATTCACAGAAGGTGAGAGTAAAATTGTGAGTTTGGGAGAGTCTTGGAAGGATGAATAGCAGATGCTCATGACAGTTTGCTAGAAGCAAATTCTGGTGAGCTACTAAAGCAGGTGGCTGTGCTGTCATCATGTTCTATGCCTTCCAGAAGAGTACAAGAAAGGATTTTGAAGGTCCTTTCATTGAAAGAATGAGGTGTTGGAGGAGATAGAACTATACCCACTTCTAAATAGTATGTTACTCATACATGTATAAATGCATTTACATTACCCTTTCACAACTATAATTTTAAGGGTTTTATGTATCAGACAAAAATAAGTTCAAAAAATAAAAAGTCATTAAAAAGAATAGAAAGAGATTGGGAGCAAAGTGGATGTGGCTACAACAAAACAATACAAGGGTCTCTGTGGGTAACAAAAATGTCCTATGTTGTCTGAGACACTGTCAACACCCTTGTTAGAGTTTTATAAGATGTCACTTTGTGAAAAACTAGTCAAAGGCATATGAGAGCTCACTTGTCATTACATGGAAAGAAATTAATATTTTCTTAGAATAAAAAAATTTAAAATTAATTAAATGAAAACACTTTTCAGTAAGCTCCATGCTATAGCATGAAGTCAGCTTTAAAAATAGTGGCCATAAGGTATCAAAATACAAGTGAAATTTGTAAGGTCCTTTTAATATGGGAACAATAAGGTAATCTTAGTTGGAGATTATTTTCTTCTTCTCAGGTGAAAACTGGAGCGAATTCATCCTGGAAGATGCTGTCATCATCTCACTATCTGAGCTGAGAGCCTCTCTTTGTTAGACTGAAATGAAATGGCTCCTACTTTCCAGGATGGGGGTGGGGTGGGAAGCAACAGGAAACTAACTGCCAAGTGAAAATTTAAATGGCTTTTTAAAAATATTAAAAATGCATGTTAAAATTGGTACAACATGAGACTAATAACACTCAGTAATCAGCAAGACTCAATTACAGGAACCAATAACTGCATCCTGGGACCACCAAGAGCTTTGTCAACTGCATTTCATAGTCCCAGAGCTTTAAAGTAGTCAGGCAAAGTAAAGGGAAATAATAAACAGATGAGGCAGTTTGACTTTCTAAAGAGTTAAGATAATTTAATAGGTATATTTTAGATAAAAGGAGGCTAAGGAATTACAGTGATTACAGAAAGAGTCCCAAATAGGTATCTGTAATGAGCTGGGGGTAGGGTGAGCAGAAATAATTTTCCTCCTCTGAGAACAGTAATAAAGAGAAACAGCAGTCATCAGAAGGGAGGAAGAACAAAATCAAATGTGCTAGAAATAATGGCTACTCTGAGAAGCCACTGGGGGACATCTGAGTCCAGACACAGATAAGCCCAAGGTGAGGGAAACTGAAGAATCAGGGAGACCCCACAGCCCTCTGGGCTCATTGCCACACTTTTGCCTCTTTCATCCGATGTTCCTGGTGCTTGAAAACTGCAGATGACTAGGCTGGTGTGTAGGTACCACCCTAAGAGTTGGTTGGCCTCAGAGCAGAGTGGAAACTACAATTTATGTCTTTAGTTACTGCAAGTGGAAGTGTGAAGAGGTTAAGGTGCCAGTGACATTTGATGGATTTCTTGGCCAGTTACTTAATTACTCTGGCCTCTGTTTTTATGTTTGTAAAAAGGATGGGGTATATCTAGTATTGTGCAGAATAAGGCATGAGTTCTTAAACTGGGGTGTGCTTGGGAATTCATAGATTTAGAGCTGTTCTGGGAACTTAAAAAGGAAACAATTACATATTTATTTTTCCTGATCTGCAACAGAAATTTAGACTTTATTTAATATAATTTGTAGAGATTATAAGACAATTATATGATTCCCTTCTCTTCCCTCCATCCCTTTCTTTCCTTCCATGTATACTCCTAGCTCTCTCAAATTATATGGCCTCTTACAATTCTTTTAGCTTATGGAGGTTTGCAACACACCAGAACATTCCACTGTCTTGGCAACATATATCACAGATACTTTCCTGTCATGTTAAAAGTACTGAAAAAAAAATCTTAAGATAACTTATATGTTCATCACAGTGAAATTAAAATAATTAAATCATAGTTAAGAGTTATTATTTAATAAATTTTAAATATACATAAAATGATTTAAATTCAGTTTAAAAACATAGATAATTGCTTTTTAATAATGATCTTGTTCTTATAGCATTGTGCTTTTTACTTTACATATTCACTTTTAAAGTTGTTTAAGGCACATGCAGTGGCCATAATTCTTGGATGGCTGAACAGTGGCTTTATTCCTGATAAAGATAACTGTTCCCATTTTCATTCTTGTTATATTCACCAGAGTTATTCTTCCTTAAACACTGTGAGTTGTGGTACTGCTTCTGTTCTATAATTCATGAATGACTTTGTCAACTCCCTGATCCCTCTTAGGTTCATGCCTTCTTCAGCAAGGGGTGATTCTTTAAGAAGGCTCTGAATACTGTAAATGAATTGCATGTATTCAAAGATATAGTCTATTGAGACTTGTGATTACTATCAACAAGGGTAGCTCCTAAGTAGATTAAGTCATATCTCAGGCAGCATGCCTTCCAGAGAAAAAGGAAACAATTATGGCAGGATAATGGTTACAGCCTAAATAATCTTCATAAAATTGGGGGAAAGAGGCTATTTAAATAAAAAATGAATAATAAACCAGAAGAGGTAGACAGTCTCCTTCAATCTGCAAGCAGGGGTAGAAACCTTTCTCCAGGCTGTGCCCCCACTCCAGCCACCCACTGCATGGTCCCACTAAGACCCACTCTGCCACACAGCTCCAAGCATAAACACTCCATGGAGAGCTCCCACCCCATCACCCAAATACAGAGTCACAGGCACAAACCACACCAACTGAAAACAATAGGTGAGTGACTTACCTTTCAGCTGGACTTCCCCTAACTAAACCCCAGGGCACAGTCTGTGCCCCTGCTCCTCTCTTCACAGCACCAGCAAGGCAGCTAGATCCTGTCCCCACCTCTGGTGGAAATCCACTGCTCTGGTGCAGTCTCCACCAGCCTATAGGCAGGTGAGATATTTCCCTTCAGTCTGTGCCTCACTCCTGACATCCACTGGCAGTCCCCTCCAGATCCATTTCCATGTTCAATTCTAAGCACCAGAACACCCTGTCTGTGGCCAGCCCTCTCCTGCAAAGTCAGCAGACTACCTCAGAATAGGCATAAACCACACTAGCTGAAAAACCAGCAGACTCCATAGGCACAGGTTCAAAACACAACAGCTGAAAGACTAGGCAGAGACACACACCAGTGGGAAGAAAATGTGAGTGAACAGGATTGTAAGGATGCATTTGACTGACAACTGGGGATCCCAAAGCCTCTTGGTCCACAGCTGACTAAGAGGTAAGTGGCATTCCTGGCACCCCAACCACCCCCAGCTCTGCCCTAAAACAATGAAATCTGGCAGAGTAACCCCCCAGCCCAGTTCCTGGCAAAAAATGGCTAGAGGGACATCTCACAGGCCAAACATCACCGAAACCACAATCTGCATCATCACATACCTACAAATAGAGACCCCAAAGCCTTCTAGTCCACAGCTGACTAAGAGCCAACTAAAAGCCAAATAAGAATGACCCCTGGGACAATTGGATACACACAATTCCTTGACCCACAGCAAACTAAGAGCCACTAAGTACAGCCCCTGCAATTACTGGAGACACAAAACTCCTGGGCCCACATCTGAATAAAGACCAACCAAGAGCTGACTGAGAATGAATCAAGGAAGCATTGAGCAGACACCAGGACAAGAATACATATAACAATATAAGGAACAAGACACCACCAGAAGAAGCTGATGATTCTACAACATCAAACCTGAGCATAACAATGAAGAGGAAATAGAAGTAAATGACCTTAAAAACAACTCTTTGAAGATAGTGGAAGCTTTAAAAGATACAAACAAAAAATTGGAAAAAAGTTAACAAATCCCTGAAAGAAAATAAAGAAAACCAAGAAAAAACAAACAGGGAGACCTAACAGCTTAGCTGAAAGCCTTAGAACAATTAGAAACAAACTCACCTAGAAGGAGTAAACAGCAGGAAATAATCAAACTTAGAGCTGAAATCAATACAATTGAAACAAAAAGAACAATACAAAGAATCAATAAATCAAAGAGTTGGTTCTTTGAGAAACTCAACAAAATAGGTAAGCCCTTATCCGAACTAATCAAAAAGCAGAGAGAGTATCCAAATCAACAAAATCAGAAATGAAATGGGGGACATAACAACAGACCCCCAGGAAATCCAGAGAATTATCAGATCATAGTTTGAAAATCTGTATTTCACAAAAATGGAAAACCTAGAAGAAATGGACAGCTTTCTGGACAGGTACCATCTACCAAAATTAAATGAAGATCAGATTAGTTACCTAAACAGGACTCTAACCCTTAAGGAAATTGAAACTGTCATTAATAGCGTCTCCAAAAATAAAAGCCCTGGTCCAGATGGTTTAAGTGCTGAATTCTACCAGATATTCAAAGAAGAATTACTACTGTTACTCCTCAAACTATTTCACACAGTAGAAACTGAAGATATATTGCCAAATTTCTTTTATGAGGCCACAATTACCCTAATAAAGAAGCCACTCAAAGACACAACAAAGAAGGAGAATTACAGACCAATCTCCCTCATGAATATTGATGCTAAAATTCTCAACAAAATTTTAGTAAACTGTATACAACAATGTATAAAAAATGTCATCCACCACAACCAAGTAGGCTTCTTCCCAGAAATGCAGGGCTGGTTTAACATACGAAAAACTGTAAACCTTATCCAACATATAAACAAACTAAAGGATCAAAACCACATGATCATATCCTTAGATGCTGAAAAAGCCTTTGACAAAATCCAAAACTCCTTTATGATTAAAGTCCTGGAGAGAACAGAAATACAGGGAGAATACCTAAATATAATAAAGGTGATTTACAAGAAGCCAACATCCAGCATCAACTTGATGGAGAAAAATTCAGAACAATCCCACTAAAATCAGGAAGTAGACAAAGATGTCTTCTCTCCCATTATAGTTCAATATATATATATATATATATTCAATATAGTTCTCAAAGTTTTAGCTAAAGCAATAAAAGAATGAAGGAGATTGAGGGGATACAAATTGAAAAAGAAGAAGTGAAACTATCTCTATTTGCAGATGATATGATTGTATACATAAGTGACCCACAAAATTCTTCCAAAGAACTTCTATGGCTAATAAACACCTTCAGCAATGTAGCAGGATACAAGATTAACTCAAAGAAATCAGCAGCCCTTCTATACACTAAAGATAGAAGAGCTGAAAAGAAATAAGGGAAACATTAACCCTTCATAATAGCAGCAAATAGTATTAAATACCTTGGAGTAACTATAACCAAAGAAGTAACAGATCTATTTGACAAAAATTTTAAATCACTAAAGAAAGGAATTGAAGAGGATATCAGAAAATGGAAAGCTCTCCCATGTTCCTGGATAGGTAGGATTCACATAGTAAAAATGGCAATTTTACCAAAAGCAATCTACAGATTCAATGCACTGCCCATCAAAATCCCAATACAATGTTTTTTGGACCTTGAAAGAACAATACTCAATTTCATTTGGAATAACAGGAAAGCCAGGATTGCTAACACAATTTTACTCAACAAAAGAACCTCGGGAGATATCACCATCCCTGACTTCAAGTTATACTATAGAGCTACAGTAATAAAAACAGCTTGGTACTGGCATAAAAACAGACTTGTGGATCAATGGAATCAAATTGAGAGTTTGGGCATTAACCCAAAAACCTATGAATACCTGATCTTCAACAAAGAGGCCCAAAATATTCAATGGAAAAAAGGTAGTATATTTAACAAATGGTGTTGACATAGCTGGATGGCAGTGTGTAGAAAAATGCAAATAGATTCAAGCCTGTCACCCTGCACAAAACTCAAATCCAAGTGGATCAAAGACCTCAACATAAACCCAGCCACTTTAAACTTGATAGAAAAGAAAGTGAGAAATACACTTCCACGAATTGGCACAGGCAACCACTTAATAAATATAACACCAGTGGCACAGACACTAAGATTAACCGTCAATAAGTGAGATCTCTTGAAGCTAAGAAGCTTCTGTAATGCCAAGTACACTGTCAATAGGACAAAGTGACAGCCTACAGAATGGGAAAAGATTTTCACCAACCTTCCAAGTGATAGAGGACTGATCTCTAAGATATAGAAAGAACTCAAGAATCTAGAGCCCCAAACCTTGAATAACCCAATCAAAAAATAGGGTTCAGATCTAAAAAGGGAATTCTCAGCAGAAGAATTATGAATGGTTGAAAGTCACCTGAAAAAGTGCTCATCATCTTTAGCCATCAGAGAAATGCAAATCAAAACAACTTTGAGATACCACCTGACACCTGCTAGATTGGCTAAGATAAAAGACACACATGACAGCCTATGCTGGAGAGAATCCGGAGCAAGGAGAACACTCCTCTATTGTTGGTGGGAGTGTAAGCTTGTTCAGCCACTTTGGAATGCAGTATGGTGGTTTCTCAGAAAATTGAGAATCAATCTCCCCAAGGACCCAGCAATACCACTTCTAGGTGTATACCCTAAAGAGGCATAGTCACACTCCAAAGGCATTAGCTCAACTATGTTCATAGCAGAGTCATTTGTAATAGCAAGAACCTGGAAACAACCTAGATGCCCCTCACCTGAAGAATGGATTAACAAACTGTGGTACATCTACACAAGGTACATCCTACTCAGCAGTAAGGAAGAATGATATCCTAAAACTTGCAAGCAAATGGATGGATTTTGAGAATATCCTCCTGAGTGAGGTATCACCAACCCAGAAAGATAAGCAGGAGATGTACTTACTCATTAGTGGACTCTAAACAAACAAACAAACAAACAAACAAGAAAATGCAAAGCATGCCCAAGCTGCAAAACCACAACCACTGAACAGCTTGGGATCAGAAACATCTTGGACTGAATCCTTGGATCCTACTCCTAGAGGAAGACCTGACTCAGTCTTGAGGTTGGGGGGGAAAACTGGATCTGCCATGAATGTAGGCTGAACTAAGCAATATTGGGGCAGTGGAACATTGGGACCACCTGCAGTCCACCCTTGGGGAGGGAGTTGTGGAGAAGAGAGAATGACCTGATGTGTTGGGAGGGGGAAAGGACCTTGAATAAGGATATATAAAATAGAAAGTGTGACTTTTTTGTTCATAATAATAAAATTAATTAATTAATTAATTAACATAGAAGCAATAAAGAAGGCACAAATCAAAGCAAAGATGGAAATAAAAAAACTATAGAAACAAATCAGAAATACAGATGCAAGCATAACCAACATAATTCAACAGATGGAAGAGATAATCTGGACATTCAAGATTGGAAACAGATATGTCAGTTAAAGAAAATGCTAAAACCAAAAAAAGAGAAAAAAATCAGGACACAAAATGTCTAGGAACTCTGGGACACCAGAAAAAACCAAACCTGAGAATAATTGGAATAGAAGAAGGAGAAGAATACCAGTTCAAAGGCACAGAAAATATATTCAACAAAATCATAGAAGAAAACTTCCCCTACCTAAAGAAGGAAAAGCCTATAATGATACAAGAAGCATACAGAATACCAAATAGACTAGACTTTCCTCTAAAGTATGTTTGTCACATAGTAATCAAGCCACAAAACCTACAGAACAAAGAAAAAATACTAAGAGCTTCAAAGGAAAAAAGCCAAATTGCCTATAAAGGCAGCCCCATTAGAATAACACCTAACTATTGAATGTAAGCAATGAAAACAAGAAGGTCCTAGTCAGATGTTATATAGACACTAAAAGAGCATGGCTGCCAACCCAAACTAGTGTACCCAGCAATCATTATAGATGGAATAAACAAGATATTTCATGACAAAACCAGATTTATACAATACCTATTCACAAATCTGGCCCTACAAAAGGCATTCTAGAGAAAACTCCAAACTAAGAAAATCAGGTACACCCATGAAAACCACAAGCAATTAATAATCCCACAGAAGAAAAACCAAAGAAGGGAAATACACTCATGCTACCACTAAAACTAACAGGAAATAAAAATCATTAATCATTAATATCTCTTAATATCAATCAACTCAATTCACCTATGAGTGAGGCATCACAATCTCAGAAAGAGAAACAGAGAATGTACTCACACATTAGTGGACTTAAAAAAAAGGAGATGTCATTGTATACAAGAACTCAAGGCTAGAACATAGCTAAATGGCACAGTGTCTCACTTCTGCATTGATGGTCTATGGCAGAGGTATGGGTGAGGAAAGACTTGTTTTCTTTAAGGGTCTGGCCACAGGGAGCTTATGTATGCTCCAGTAAGTAAATAAACAGCATGAATAAACATTTGTGTAAATGAGGAGATCATAAGAGTGGGTATGAATCTGAGAGGCCTGATAACTGATTTTGATGGGGTGCATGATGTAAAATAATAAATATATAAAACCCCAGAAAATATATAAAAAGATACACCCTAACACAATGGATTAAAAAAAAAAACCCAAAAGCCATTCTTCTGTTGCATACAAGAAGCACACCTCAACTACAGAGACAAACATAGGCACAGAGTAAAGGGTTGGGAAAAAACTGTTCCATCAAATGGTCCCAAGAAACAAGCTGGTGTAGCCATCCTAATATCTAACAAAATAGACTTTAAGTTAAAATCAATCAAAAGAGACCAAGACAGACATTTTGTACTCATCTCAGGAAAAATCCACCAACATGAAGTCTCAATCCTTAATATTTATGCCCCCCAAACAAGGGCAAGTACATATGTAAAAGAAACACTACCAAAGCCTAAACCTTTCATCAAACTTTACATACTAATAGTGGGAGACTACAATACCCCACTTTCAGCCTTGTGTAGGTCAACCAGACAGAAACTCAACAGAAAAATAAGAGATCTAACAGATGTTATAACCCAAATGGACTTAATAGGTATATATAGAATATTCTACCCAAACACAAAGGAATTTACATATTTCTCAGCACCACATAGAACTTTCTCTAAGCCTGACCACAGACTCAGTTATAAAGCAAATATCAATAGATAACAAAAAAAAAATGGGAATAGCTCTTTGTATCATAACAGACCAACATGGTCTAAAGTTAAAGTTCAACAGTAACAAAAGCACAGAAAGCCTATAAATTCATGAAAACCAAACATCTCTCAATTGAACCAAATCTGAGTCAAGGAGAAAATTTTAAAAAAAATGAAGGCTTCCTAGAATTTAATGAAAATGAATCCACAACATACCCAAATGTATGGGACACAATGAAAGCAGTGTTAAAAGGAAAATTCATAGCACTAGATGTCTATATGAAAACCTAGGGAGATCTCACACAAGAAAACTAATTGCACAGCTGAAGACTTTAGAACAATAGAAGGAAACTCAGAATGAGTAGAAATAATCAAAATTAGGGCTGAAACCAATACAATAGAAACAAAGAAAACAATACAAAGAATAAATGATTCAAAGATTTGGTTCTTTGAGAAAGGCAACAAGATAGATAAGCTCTTATTCAAACTAACAAATAGGCAGTGAGAGAATATCCAAATTAACAGAATCAGAAATGAAAAGGGGGACATAAAAATAGACACCCAGGATATCCAGAGAATTATCAGGTCATGCTTTGAAAATCTATACTACAGTAAAATGGAAATCCTAAAAAATATAGACAGCTTTCTGGACAGGTACCACTTACCAAAATTAAATGAATATCAGATAAATCACCTAAACAGACTTTTAACCCCAAAGGAAATTGAAGCTGTTATTAAAAGTCTCCCATGGGAAAAAAAAAAAAAAAAAAAAAGCCAAGGACCAGAGGGTTTCAGTGCATAATTCTACCAGACATTCAAAGATGAACTAATATCAATATTCCTCAACTGTTCCATATAGTTGAAGCTGAAGGAACATTGGTGAATTCTTTTTATGAGGCCACAATCACCCTGATACCCAAGTGACTCAAAGATGCATCAAAGAATGAGAACTACATACCAATCTCCCTCACGAACTTTGATGCAAAATGCTTAATAAAATTCTGTCAAACCAAATCCTACATCATATCAAAAAAATCATCCACCATGATCAAGTAGGCTTTATCCCAGAAATGCAGGGATGATTCAACATACAAAAAACTATAAATGTCATCCATCACATAAACAACCTGAAAGAAAATAAAAGCACATGATCATTTCCTTAGATGCTGAAAAAGCCTTTGACAAGATCTAACATTCTTTCATGATAAAAGTCCTTGAGAGGTCAGGAATACAGGGAAAATACCTAAATACAATAAAGGCGATATACAGAAAGCTGACATCCAACCTCAAACTAAATGGACAAAAGCTCAAAGCAATCCCACTAAAACCAGGAACAAGACAAGGCTGTCCTCTCTCCTTATGTATTCAATGTAGTTCTCAAAGTTTTAGCTAAAGCAATTACAGAACAAAAGGAGATTACAGGATGCAAAGGAAGAAGTCAAACTATCTTTATTTGCAGATGATATGATAGTATACATAACTGACCCCCCAAATTCCACCAGGAAACTCCTACAGCTGTTAAACATCTTTAACAATGTAGCAGGGTATAAGATTAAGTCAAAAAAATTAATAGCCATCCTACACACTAAGGATAAATGGACTAAAATAGAAATAAGGGAAACATCACCCTTTATAATAGCTGCAAATAGCATTAAATATCTTGGAGTAACTATAGCCAAAGAAGTAACAGATCTATTTGACAAAAACTTTAAATCACTGAAGAAAGAAATTGAAGAGGATATCAGAAAATGGAAAGATCTCCCATGTTCCTGGATAGGTAGGATCCACATAGTAAAAATAGCAATTTTACTGAAAGCAATCTACAGATTCAACACAATCTACATCAAAATCCCAACACAATTTTTTTACAGACCTTTAAAGAGCAATACTCAACTTCAAATGTAATGACAGGAAACCTAGGATTGCCAAAACAATCATGCTCAATAAAGGAACTTAAGGAAGAATCACCATCCTTGACTTCAAGTTATACTCTAGAGCTACAGTAATAAAAATAGCCTGGTACTAGCATAAAAACAGACTTGTGGCTCAATGGAATCTAATCAAAGACTCCTACAGTAACCCACACACACATGAACATCTGATTTTTGACAAAGAGGCCAAAATATTCAAAGAAAAAATTAATATTTCCAACAAATAGTGTTGGCATAACTGGATGTCAGTATGTAGAAAAACACAAATAGATCCAAGCCTATCACCCTGCACAAAACTCAAATCCAAGTGAATCAAAGACCTACCTACACTAAACTTGAGAGTAAAAAAAAAGTAGGAAGTATCCTCCAACACATTGGCACAGGTGACCACTTCCTGAATATAAAACACCAGTAGCACAGATACGAAGAACAACAATCAGTAATTGGGACCTTCTGAAACTGAGAAGCTTCTGTAATGCCAATGACACAGTCAATAAGACAAAATGACAGCCTAAAGAATGGAAAAAGATCTTCACCAATCCTACATCTGAAAGAAGACTGATCTGTAAATTATATAGAGAATTCAAGAAAGTAGAGCCCCCAAACCTAAATAACTGAATTAAAAAAAATGAGGCTCAGAGCTAAAAAGAGAATTCACGACAGAAGAATTGCAAATGGCTGAAAGGCACTTAAAAATTGCTCAACATCTTTAGCCATCAGAGAAATGCAAATCAAAACAACTTTCAGTTACCAGCTTACAACTGTCAGAATGGCTAAGATCAAAAACACAGATGATAGCCTGTGCTGGAGAGGATGCAGGGCAAAGGGAATACTCCTCCATTGTTGATGGGAGTGTAAACTTTACAACCACTCTAGAATGCATAATGGTGGTTCCTCAGAAAACCGGAATTACTCTCCCTAAGGATCCACCAATACCACTATTGGTCATATACCCAAAGAATGCACATTTGTACCCCAAAGGCATTAGCTCAATTATGTTCATAGCAACAATGTTCATAATAAATTACAAGAACCTGGAAACAATCTATATGCCCCTTAACTGAAGAATGGATTACCAAACTGTGGAACATTGACACAATGGTGTACTACTCAGCAGAAAAAAAAATGACAGCTTAAAATTTGCAGGCAAATGGACTGATTTGGTGAATATCCTCCTGAGCAAGGGATCACAAACCCAGAAAGATAAGCAGGGGATGTACTCACTCATTAATGGCCTTTAAACAAAAAGCAAAGTACACCCAAACTGCCAACCACAACCACTGAACAGCTTGGGAACTGAACGAACTTAAAGAGTACTTCCAGGGAATCCCCTAAGAAGAGAAAATAGAGTAAGTTTCCTTAGCGAATTGGAATCATACCAGGTTGCAACCAAGAAGAGGTAGGCACAAATCATGAGAGAATGAGATGGTTAAGTGAGAGGAGCAACAAAGAGGGAGAAAAAAAGAGATGGATATCTTAATAGAGGAAGCCAATGTGGGACTGGAAAGAGACCAGGAGCTAAGGAAACCTCCAAGAACTCCCAGGATGTCCCTAGCTATGTCTCCAACCAATAGTAGAGTGAGTGCCTAAACAGGACTTCCCCTATAATCAAATGAATAACCACCCTAACTGTCATCACAGAACCTACATCCAACAATGAATGTGGGTGGAGGCAGAGAAGCATGGCTGAGCACTGGGCCCAGCTCCCCTTCTAGTTGGAGAGTTGGGGAGCAAGTCAGTTTGTGTGAGCAAGGAGATAGGGATTATAAGGAGAAGTTTCACAGAGATGTCTGGCTGGAGCTCTGGGGCGCTCACTGAATCAAGAATAGCCACAGGGGAGCCACGGGAAAAGCAGTTAGACCCTCCAAGGGTAGGGAACTGGTTGATTGCCATGGGCAGTATGTGGAGCCTAGATGAGTGTGATCAGACTGTTCCTGGGCATGGACTGGTATCTTGGTGCCCATTCCATGCAGAGGAGAGCCTAACTCAGTCTTGATTTGGGACGAGGAAATCAGACTTGCCTGGATTGGATGCACCAGGCTGAGCTAACCCACCTGGGATTTCTTGCCCCTTTTTGTGGAGAGGACAGGAGGATGTGGGGGTGGTCCTGAAGGTTGACTGGGAAGGACTGGGAGGAGGTAAGGTAGGGGTAGCAGGGGGGTACATGGAAAAAAGACCTTATTTTATAAATAAATTTTTAAAAAGAATACATTCAACAACCTAAAGACTACCACTAGGACCCAATGATCCTCCAACAAAAAATCAGAACATTCCAATGCACCTGAAACACACACACACACACACACACACACACACACACACAAACACGAACTTTAAAAATTACTTTATGGAAGATGATAGACCCTCTTAAAGAGGAAACAAAAAATTGCCTCAAAGAAGTAGAGAAGAAGAGACACACAGAAAATTGGAAGAAATCAATAAACCCCTAAAGAAATCAAAGACAGCCAAGAGAAAAACAATCAAACACATTTAGGAAACAGTTCAAGACTTGAAAACTGAAATAGAAACAATAAAAAAACACAAGCCAAGTGAATACTGGAAATGGAAAGACTGGGGAAGCAAACAGGAACATCACCAACTGAATATAAGAGATGGAACAGAGAATCTCAGGCATTGAAGATATGATAGAGGAAATAAATTCATCTGTCAAAGAAAATGTTAAATCTAATAAATTCCTAACACAAAACATCCAGTAAATCTGGGCAATATGAAAAGACTGAACCTAAAGATAATAGAGATAGAAAAAGGAGATGAATCACAGCTCAAAGGCAGAGAAAACATTTAACAAAAATCATAAAAGAAAATCAAATAGGCTGGACCAAAAAAAGCCTCACTTTTCACATAATTATCAAAACACTAACCATACAGAGTAAAGAAAAAAATCATAAGAGCTGCAAAAGAAAAAAGGCTAAGTAACATATAAAGGCAGACCTATCAGGATAACAAACAACTTCTCAATGGAGACTCTAAAAGCCAGAAGGTCAAGGACCAATGATTTTTAGACAATAGGGGACCATGAATGCCAACCCAGTCTACTACACCCCAACTTTCAATCAACATAAAAAATAAGAAGTTTCATGACAATCCAGATTTAAACAATACCACAAACCCAGCACTACAAAAAATATGAGAAAGTAAACGCCAACCCAAGGAATTCAATTACATCTATAAAAACACAGGCAATAGATAATCTCACTACAACAAAATCAAAAGAAGGGAAACATACACACTACCATCACCACCAGCAAAACCAAGAGATAACAGGAATTAACAATCACTGGTCAATAACATCTCTTAACATCAATGGACTCAATTTTGCAATAAAAGACACAAGCTAACAGAAAGGATATGAAAACAAGATTCATCCTTCTGCTGCATACAATAAGACAACTAAACTTCAGAGACAGGGATAACCTCAGAGTAAAGGATTGGAAAAATATTTTTTAATCAAATGAACCTAAGAAGCAAGCTGGTATCCTTCTATCTAACAAGATAGACTTCAAATTAAAACTAATTGAGAGAGAGAGAGAGAGAGAGAGAGAGAGAGAGAGAGAGAGAGAGAGAGCGAGCATTCAAATTAACAAAATCAGAAATAAAAAGAGGGACATAACAGACACTGAGGAAATCCAGAGAATGCTTCAAAAACCTGTACTTCACAAAATTGGAATACCTAAAAGAAATGAAAATTTTTCTGGGAAGGTACCACTTATGAAAATTAAATCAAGACCAGATAAATAAATAATCCTATTTTACCTAAGGAAATAGAAGAAGTAATTAAAAGTCTTTCAACAAAATAGTCAAGGGCCAGATGGTTCCAGCTCAGAATTCTACCAAAATTTTAAACATGAACTAACACTAACACTCTTCAAATTGTTCCATATAACAGAAACATAATGAACATTGTGAAACTCCTTTAATGAGGTGACAGTCAGCCTGGTACTCAAACTATACAAAAATTCAACAAAAAAGAGAATTACAGACCAATATCCTTCATGAACATTTATGCAAAAATACTTAATAAAATACTCACAAACTCAATCTAAAAACATAAAAAATTCATCCGCCCTGATCAAGTAGGCTTCATCCTAGAGATGCACGGATAGTTCAACATATGAAATCTGTTAATGTAATCCACCATTTAAACAAACTGAAAGAAAAGAATTCCCACATGATCATCTCATTAAATGCTGAAAAAAGCCTTTGACAAAATCTAACATCTCCTCATAATAAAGGTATTGGAGAGATCAGGGCATACAAGGAACATAGCTAAGCAAAAAAAGGCAATATGCAGCAAGCCAACAGCAAACATTACATTAAAGGAAGAGAAATTCAAAGTGATCCCGCTGAAATCAGAAACAAGACAAGGTTGTCCACTCTTTTCATATATATTCAATATAGTATGTGAAGTTCTACCTAGAGCAATAAGAAAATAGGAGATCAAGAGGATACATATTGGAAAGGAAGAAGTTAAACTTTTGCTATTTTCAGATGATATGATAGTATACACAAATTTTACCAGGAAACTTCTATAGCTGATAAATACCTTCAGCAAAGTAGCAGGATATGAGATTTAAAAAAAATCAGTAACCCTCCTATATATAAATGATAAATGGGCTGAGAAAAAAATTGAGGAAACATCACCATTTACGATAGCCACAAATAACATAAAATATCTTGTAAAAACTCTATCCAAACAAATGAAAAATCTGTAAGACAAGAACTTTAAGTTGTTGAAGAAATAAATTGAAGAAAATATTAGAAAATGGAAATATCTCCCATGCTCACTCTTAGATAGGTAGGATCAATACAGTAAAATGTCAGTCTTACCAAAAACAGTCTACAGATTCAATTCAATCCCATCAAAATCCTAACAAAATTCTTCACTGACCTCTAAAGAATAGTACTCAGCTTCATATAGAAAAGCAAAACTCCCAGGATCTCCAAAGCAATCATGTACAATAAAGGAACCTCTAGAAGCATCACCATCCCTGACTTCAATCTATACTATAGAGCTATAGTAATAGAAACAGCTTGGTATTGGCATAAAAACAAGCACATGAATCAATGGAATTGAATGGAAGATCCTGACTTTAATTCATACACCAGTGAACACCTGATTTTTGACTAAAAATATAAAATGGAAAAAAAGAAAGCATCTTCAATAAATGGTGCTGGCATAACTTGATGGTGGCATATAGAAGAATGCAAATAGATTTTTATCCCTCACTCTGCACAAAACTGAAGTCCAAGTGGATCAAAGACCTCAACATAAATCCAGCTACACTGAGCCAGATAGAAGAGAAAGTGGTAAGTAGTATTGAATGAATTGGCACAGGCAACCACTTCATAAATATAACACCAGTAGCACAGACACTGAGAACAACAATTAATAAATTGAATTGTTTGAAACTGAGAAGCTTTTGTAAGGCAAAGGACATGGTAAATAAGACAAAACAGCAGCCCATGAAATGGGCAAAGTTTTTTCTAACCCTACATCTGACAGGGCTGATCTCCAACATATATAAAGAACTCAAAATACCAAATAATCCAGCTAAAAATGGGGTGCATATCTAAACAGAATTCTCAAGAGAAGAATCTCAAATGGCCTAAAGACACTTAAAGAATTGTTCAACACCCTTAGCCATCAGGGAAATGCAAATAAAAACAACTCTAGGATATCATCTTACACCTGTCAGAATGGCTAAGATCAAAAACACTGACAATAGCCTATGTTGGAGGACTTGCGAAATTAGAGGAACACTTCTCCACGGCTGGTGGAGTGTAAACTTGTGCAGCCACTTTGGAAATCAGTATGCCAGTTTTCCAGAAAGTTGGAAATCAATCTACCTCATGATCCAGAAATATCAATCTTGGGCATATACACAAAGGATGCACATTCATACCACAAATATACTTGCTCAACTATGTTTATAGCAGCATTATTTGTAATAACCAGAAACTGGAAACAACCTAGATGCCCCTCAACTAATGAATGAATAAAGAAAATGTGGTATATTTACATAATGCAGCATTACTCAGCTGTAAAAAACAATGACATCATGAAATTTGCAGGGAAATGGATGGAACTAGACAATAAATCATTCTCAATGAGGTAATACAGATCCAGAAAGACAAAAATAGTATGTACTCACTCATAAGTGGATATTAGAATAAAACAAAGGGTAACCAGGCTACAATTTACAACTGAACTGTTCACTTTAACTAATTTGTTCTGCCGTCAATACAGAACATTGAATTTAAAGTCTGATTCCCTAGTTATTCATTAAATTTTTCTCTAAAGTTTTGATGTGGGTGTGCATACAGAAGTTTGATCTTCCTATGTGAGGGACAAAAACTGAAAGCAATAGATTTTGGGGATGGATCCCTGATTACAAAGGAAGTAAAGACTAGCCCTCAAGCATGCTTCAGAGGGATCCGTACATAGATCTAGAACAATCTGTCCAATTCTCCTTCTCTTTTTCAGGAGAGGTAAGGCTTTTGGAGATATATTATTTCTGTTTATGCTCATATATGTATGGCTGTGTGTATATACCACATGTATGAGTGACTGTGGAAGCCAGAAGAGGTTGTCAGACTCCAGCTAGAATTATGGACACTTAATCATTCAGTGGGTAGGAGGCTGGGAGTCACACTCTGGTCCTTTGGAAGAACAGCAAGCACTCTTAATTCATGAATCATCTTCAGCCTCAGTGTGGCTTTTAGAATTTTTAAAAAATCTTAGACAAAATAAAGATTCACTGTTACTCAGTATGCCTTGTGGTCAGACTGTCAACTCCAAAGAAGTATTCTCACGTTTACTGAGGTTGTCCCTGCTTATGACTGATGGAGTTCATGATGATCTTCTGACTCCAGGTACCAAGTATGGGTTGATTTTAATGACAAAATTGTTAGGTATTGTTGGTTAAATTAATAATACTAATATAAAAAACCCTGTGGTTTATGGTTTCTGAGAAATCTGTGTTGAGATTAACTGCATTTCTTACAATGGATACAGATACATAGCTGATGAACCAGGAGCTTCTGTCCAGACTCCTGTGTTTCTGTGTCTTCTCTCTTCCCTGCTACCTTATAATTTAAGATTGAGAATATAATAGTTAACATTTTAAAATTCTTTTCCTTTAAATATATAACTGAAACATGGAAAATAAAATTCATTTAAATAGAAATAAAAGAAATTTCTTTTGATAGTTATTCATAAGGCAACTGTGAGAACTATGTATAGGAGAAAGGTATAGACTGGCTCATCAGAGATGCTGGTGGATGCCTCTTGGCATCTCTTGAGTTTCCTTTCAGTAATAATTTACTGTGGTAAGTATAATTATCTTATTTGAATGGTAAAATATCTGCTATAAAAATCTGCTGTATTATACAACTATAAAGGGCACATTTTTACAAAATCAGAAAAGTCATGAGAAAAATGTACTTTATTTACTTGAAAATTTCAACAGTAAGACAAAAATATTTGACTCTCACAAAGAGACTGTGATTTTATCACCTCACAAGTGCTACTTCCATATAATAAAATAATTATCTAAGAAATTATATTTGCATTTCAACAATTTTTTGTTCAATAGGAATGTCCAGATAATTAGGCATTAAGTATATTATCAAGACTTGAAGGCAGCAGCTTTGTTTACAAGTGAATATTCTTTTTTTCACTTTTTGTTTTCATTCTTGGGTTAGTGATTCAGAAAAGCATTTTTAAATAGAGGCTTTCACACTGTACCACGATTATCCTAAACATAAGAAGATAAAAATCACATGGGTGGTCAAAGTCTTCCTGAGAAATTCTTTGAAAGCCAATCAGCTTAGTGCTTTCAGTCCAGAGGGTTGTTGTGCTCTTGGTCACGTTCTGCATTCTCATTGCCTTTCCTTCTGTGGTATTAGACCATGGCAGGCTGAACTAGCCACGAGGGACATCTCTTTATCAGGACCACCACTTTATAGAAGCATGAGTACTGATGAATTTTTTTGGCATGTGTGAATTTTTTCTCTTCTGTAATTCTGAACTCATCTCTCAGTGTCCAGTGTATCTGTCCTTCATTCTTATTTTCACATTGGAACTACTAAGGCTGTAACATATCAGGAAATATCTTTTGGAGACATCTAGCTCCCTTCATTTATTATTGTTCCTCTGATTTTCTGAGTTTCAGGAATAGATTAGGTGAGCCTGGCCAGAGATATGATATTAGAAAGAGTTGATGCAATGAAATGTCTGAGAATTTTACAAAACAGGTCAGACTTGAGTCCATCTTAGTATATTCCATCACTGGGCATTCCACACACAATTACAGTACAAGAAGAAAGATGGACTCAAATTGAGAAGAGGCTGATATGTTGAGTGCCTGAACTCTACATACATAAGGTCTAAACAGACATCCACACGATTGGCCTCTTCTCTCATGTAATTTTTCTTTTAGGCCTAAGCATTGTGAAATGCCCTAAAGTGGTATCCTGAGATATTTCTGCTCTAAAGATAAATCTTTAAATAGTGCAATAATTTTGACATTTATTATGGCAAGAAAGAAGTGTATGAGATGTTTTCATGTTGAATTGTATTTTTTCTTAGCTATAAATTTACTTGTAGAATATATCAAACTAAGAAGAAATTATACAAAAAAATCCAAGCATTGCTGTTTTATTTTATTTTTTTAAAGTCACTATAGTATGGTTTGGAGAGAATGTTATGAATAAATGTACACTTTTTTTAAACAACCAAGAAACCATGCCAGATAATGTGTTGGGAATTAGCAAAACAGCAATGCCCAATTCCTAGGCCTTTTACTGCCAAATTGTGCAGGACAGATTCTATGCTATGTATATTTTAAACTACATACTTGAAGCTTCTTGACTAGTACATTTGTGTGCTGATTATCTAGCATCACTGAATCTTTCAAGGCAATCCTTCTGTGACAAACTGATAGATACTGTAATTAAGGTAACTGGTAGCTAAATAAGTCAGATAAGTCATTGTGGCTAAAATTCAGAGACAGGAGAGCTAGGTTCATGCTCAGCCTCTGAACTCAGTGAGCCATGCAATCTTGGGTACATTCTTTACATCACTGAACTTCTGTTTTTTCAGGTGTGAAATCAGGACTGCATCACACAGTCTGGTATTTACCCCAGACACTAATAGTGCCAGTGAGATAAAGTGTATGAGTAATGTTCATAAGTGTTGGCACAGATAACAAGTGTGAACTTAAATCACAGTATTGGAAAAATAAAATCTTTCAGAATTTTAGATTGCTTCTTTTCCTGTGTAAGCCTTCCCACTGACCAAAATCTACTACTGAATGTTTGATCAAATGAATGGAGTGCATTATTCTCTTTATATGGAAAAATGGGCAATTTTCATAAAGCACTTTCTTTCTCTCTACTATTAAGTTCTAATTCCATGACCTTTTCTAATTCAAATGACACAACAGCTTAATTGCTTCCCATTTGGCTCTGCAGGATATAATGAAGTACTTTCTAGAGCCTTGGAGGGGAAACAAATCAGCCAACTATGGGGGGCATACCACATACTCTGTCAGCCCACAGTTAATACCTAGAGAGGTGGCCTGACCCTTGCATTTGTAATACTATCTTAGCTTGGTGAATGAGTGTTATTAAATGAAACTACAGAGATCCACTAGCGCAAACAAAATCTCTGTCCTTAACTAGTTACAATAATGCTGTTTAATTTGAAAATCACTTACAGTGTAAAACCACTCTATGCATTTGTTTAAGGGGCTCTCTGAATTTGAATTGCTGTTTATGTATGTTTGGCTGGGATGGGTACAAAAGCTCTTTAGAAATTGGTTTTGAAAAATTTGTCTTTAAAAAAATCCTGAAACCAATATCAGCAAACTGACAACTGGGCAACCCCCAACTTCTAGCATGAGTAACCACAAATGGCAGACAAACATCTCAGACTACAGAAGAAAGTACCTCTGGAATAAAATGGGAAATAAATCTTTCAATTTAGCATGTGTGTGTGTGTGTGTGTGTGTGTGTGTGTGTGTGTGTGTATGTTTGTTATACACGTATAAATGAGTAAGCAGGAATTACAGATGGGGTCTCCTAGCTAAGCTAAGCCTCAGTCAGTCCTATCAGACAGTGGAGAGTTGGTCAGATGCACTATAGGTACCACAGGACTTGGGAGATCAACCCCGTTGGAATGGTCACTAAGAGAGTTCCAGAAGGAAAGACAAAGGTCTCTGGCAGATCCACAGCTTGTGGTCAGACCTGAGACCCATTTTCCTGTTGCTGCTTCCCTTGTTGAGCTTCCACCATCAGTCACCTTGTTTTAACAATGCTTGTGCCTCAGGGTGCTGCACTTTGGGGTACAAGGTGAACTTCTAGCCAAGAGAAGCTCTCTAGCATTGACTTCCAGGCAGCTCTCCCACTTCTCATTCTATCCAGTCACACATGCCGTTTGGGACAGACCACTCTCTGAAGCTGTATGATGTGTGTAGTATCATGGCAAAGCCACCACTGCCAGAAGTAGATAGTGAACCTCCAGAAGGGCATGGGAGATTGATGGCAGGCCTACTTCTAATCTCTTGGGAAGAGCCTTTTCCTGTCCCCTTTCAATGATAATAATTTGGGTTCAAAACCAAAATAATATATAGACAAAAACAAAACAAAAAACTGAATTTGGGAAGGAATTAAGATCCACAACACACTGCAATGTTCTTTTTT
>PVIH01001490.1:0-67286 GCA_004025045.1 Sigmodon hispidus | reverse complement strand
TTGGGTGCTACACAGTGGCATTGTGGGGTGAAAAGGGCCAAGGAAAAAACAGCCTGACCCTGACTTTTACCCCAGAACCAGAGCTTGAAATACCAGCAATTTCTGAGCTTGCCCCAGAATCAGAGCACAAAAACCTACCAATACCAAGCCGCCTGGGAGAGCTCCACTTGAAAGAAATCCTATATAAGCTCTCTGTTCAGTTTGTTGCTGCTTCTCACCGTAAAGGCAACCACACTCCCGGATTCTTCCTTCCCGAGCAGTAGGAGGCAGAGACAGACAGCTCTCTGGGAGTTTGAGGCCATTCTGGTCTATATAGCTAGTTCCAAGAGAGCCAGAGGTTCATAGTGAGGCTGTGTCTGGAGTGTGTGTGTGTGTGTGTGTGTGTGTGTGTGTGTGTGTGTGTGTGTGGTGATAATGCCTTTATTTTTTTCTCAGTACTAGGAATTAAACTTAGGTTTCTAGAGATGTTAGACAAGTATTCTAGCACTGAGCTACATCCCTGGCCCTTTTTATTTTAATTTTTAAAATTCTTCCTTTTTAATTTAATATGAATAAAGTCATTTTTTATCCATGTATCCCCTTGTTCAAACTCCCTTCCCTCTCCCAGTCACTCTCTCTTCTCCCCATCTCCTTATCTCCTCCCCAGCAAGGGCAGGAGGTCCCAAGGTCCCAAGGTAGCTTAGTTCAGCATCCACTCCAGGCAGATCTGCTTTCTTCACCCTAACATCAAGACTGGGTCAGATAAACCTCTTGAGTTCTCCCTAAGCCAGAGAAGAGCAGAGAAGGGCAGAACTGCAAATCTTTCTCTGGGGAAACTTTCCTCGAGTAGGGCAGAGTTCTTAGACTTCTGGGCCTTGAACAGTAACAGTGCAGTAATAGCCTCATTGGGGAACCCCCTCCTGCCTGAGCAGAGATGTTAACACTTGCATTCTGGAAACCTTTCTCTAGAACAGAGATGTAAGCTACTACGCTTACAGTGACTTTGTGGTATTATTGGGCTCCCAGCTGCCAGGATCCCTTTTCACCTGATCTGCAATGCTTAAAGGTACAGATATACAATCCCAGTACTCAGAGACTCAGACAGGAACACTACAAGCTCAAGACTAGGCCACACAGGAAAACCTGCTTTCAAAAATAAAATCAAAACAAACAGCAAAAAGAAAGCTGGAGAAAGACAAAGGAGAAGAAAAGAAACAGGAAGAGGAGAAACATTAATTGTTGTTTTGGGTAAGGGGAGTAGGGAGATGCCTGAAGGAAGAGTTCATGAGGACCTGAGCTGGATCCCCAGGACTCATATGGAAGCCAGCAAGGCAGAGCACACATGTAACCCCACAGAGAACAGCTGAACCAGTACAACTAAAACAGTGAGCTCCAGGTCAGTGAGTGAGGTCCTGTTTCAAAAATTTAAGGAGAATATCTAGTGTCAATCTGGTCTGCACAGGCATGTGCATAGCTGAGAAAATCGCATTTAATGAGGTTTTTTGAACCTCAAGTAGCACAATTTAAAAACCAAACATTTTAACACAACATAATTCACAGATTAACTGTGAATTTGATACACATTGAGGAATAATGTAGGAAAATATTCAGTCTTTGTTTTCACTTTCATGTTCCTATAGGAGCCAAAAACTTGGTCTGTATTGTGTAAAAAAACTGCTGTCCTAACTTGCAACAGTCTCCAGTGTGAGCTAAGTTGTTCTGGTCACTTTTGGGATGGCCTTTGGAAGACAAAGTGTACATTCAGAGTCAAAGTGCCAGGAAGACAGTATTGCTGAGTGCTCCAGAAACTGTGGACTCACTACCTGGTTGGTTTTGACTCATCTTTAGCCATTTCACATTCAAAAACCTTTTTCACAGACTCTCACTTTCACCCCACATGAGGTAGTGATCCAGTTTCAGAGGCTGTGGTTTAGATGATAAAGTGTAGAAGACAACTCTAGTGAAATTAAAATAACACTGTTGATTCTAAAGTACTGTGCTGACCCTGTAACTTAGTGAGGTGCAAGTATATATAATGGGTAAGTTAGTCCCAAATCTGCTGACCCAAATAGGTAGGTCACTTTTGAGCTCAAGGCATGACACCCTGGTTCAGATTTGTGCTTCCTAAAATATCAATCATATTTCCTTAGGAAATTCATGAACTAGACGTGCTGTAGTTCCTTCTAGACCAGATCATGAGTTGGGGGGTTAGGAGAAGGAGGCAGTGAGGCAGAAAGTATTTGTCTGTAGTCAATCTCTAGTCAGCTTTTTAAGCAGATTGGATACAACTAATGCCCTTCTTTGTGGCTTTAAAGCTAGGGAAAAATAAGATGCTTTGCTTTTTATTTACAACAAACTACAGCATTATTTGGGTTAGTAATTATTTAGTTTAGAGAAATATATAATTTTTTACATGTAGTAAGTTTGAACCAACATTTAAGTCAAATTCCACCTGCTCTGAAACCATAATAGGAAATTTAAACATTATCCCAAATAGTAGGCTAGGTCTTACAATCAAAGAATTGGGTATGATTCCCTTCTAGCTGTCACAGCTTGCTGTTGCACTTAAACTATTATTGTCTCTTTAAAAAATCTCAATAAGAACAAGCATAACAGTATTCCTTTTGATAAGATATAAAGAACAGAGATATATTACACTCACTCATGTTTATTTACAAAGTGGTATGTGATTCTTCTACTAGCAAAAGAAACATTTTAACAGTTCTTCCCAGATTGACACATATTTATATATAATTACTATACATGGATATAAGATTTAAAAGCTCATACCATGATGAAGTTCTACTCAGGAGAGATAGAGAAAAAAAAAAAAACAGGAAACAGTCTTGCTTCTATAAAAATAAAATTAAGTGCCCAAATTTTTATAAGACTCCTATAGTATTCCAGGTGTGCTATATCACTTTTAAGGAAGTGACAACTGGGTCCAGACCAAGGATACATTGAGATAAATGAAATTTAAACTAATTTTGTAATATTCTTGGTTGATTTATGCAAATATCTAGGCACTGAAAGACAAACACAAGATGCTTAAATGCCAAGAATCCATAATTGGAACTATAACTTCTGGTGAGCAAGGCTATACAGTGTGAGACATTAATGAGGCTGGGAAAGCTGTGTAGTGACAAAGTCTGAGCCCTGGACATGTACATCAGCTTTGATATGCTTATACCCAGATCTGGACAGGAGTGTTATGCTGTCACACTGTAGTAGTATCACCCTGAATAGATTAACAAAATATAGGAGCAATAGGAGTGCACAGTAAAATACCTAAAAAATACATTTGCCTGGGGTTATGTGAGGAGGTTTCCTAAAATTTGTAACATGCCCCTTTAATTTAGAGGGAATTATGAAACTTAATATGAATTAGAAAGTTGACAAAACCTTTACTACTAAAAGCAGCTAATATTTTTGGATATTTATATAAGGAGGAAATTTTATTTTACAGCACTAGTAACACAGAATGCTAAATATAATCACATAAATTCATCCTAGCCTTTTCTGTTTTTAAGGTGAGTAGAGTTCAAATAAACTGATATGTTTAGAATGATCATTGATCCTATCCATCATTCCATAAAACCTATTTAAATGTTGCCCTTATTAATGACTACCAGAACACAACAGTGTTCATTACTCCTATGATTCAATTGCCTGAAGTTTGGATAATAAATCAGGATAAGGTTAAATATTTTTCATCCCAAGCTAGAAACTATCAATCTATTTCATTGGTCTACTTCATGTGATGAAGCTTTCTTGAGGCCAGATTATTTTGCTATTTACAATTATGCCAAATCACTTTGCTTAAAAATGAAAAAAAATTTGAAAGGTCAGAACTAGTTTAGTTCCTCCCCATCCTTTGAACATTTTAGGCTGTAGGAAGTGGCATCCTGGATTCCTAAGAGAAGGGAAGAGAGCATTATTGTTCTCATGAAAAACTGATTAGACCCACGGCACCTACATAACAGTCATTTGATTATTTTATTTAAAAATTTGAGAAAAAGTATAATTTTAAATTTCAAAGTTAAATCCCTCCCTCACAAATCAACTTTAATTCACAATAATGTACTCTTTATGTAGTGACATTTCTTTCTAGTAAACATTGAATTGAACCTAAAGAGCAGTTAATGTTTTAAATAATCACTTCAGTAAGCAAAAACGCAAAGTCATTTCAGCAAGCTTTCACATACTTTCTAGTACTTTCTTTCTGGGCATAAAAAAAGCCAATCTCTGCTGAGGATTGAGGTGGTCTCTCTCCTCTCTGGTGTCCTATTGGGTTCCAGCAAACCTGCTTTCTCTTAATGCTCTAAAGAGTCAATCATGGCTTCAACAGGTCATCATTCTATGTCCTGCTATTCCAAGGCACTCCAGATTGAAATAGCATCACCCAGTCACTCACAGCATCCACTTTAAGGTGGTTTAATGAGAAATGTCCCCCATAGTCTCATGTACTTGAATACTTGGTTCCTTCTCCAGTGATGATGCTATTTGGAGATAATTTTGGATCCTTTACAGGGTACAACTTTGCTAGAAGAAGTATGTGACTAGGGGTGGGCTCTGAGTTTTAGAGAGCTGTTCTGCTTCCATATTTCTGTCTGTCTCCTATGTGTAGATTAAACACAATCAGCCAGATTCCTATTTCTGCTGCCTGCCTTCTTGCCTTCTCTATCACTATGAGCTCTTCCTCTGCAATTGTAAAGCAAAATACACCCTTTCTCTTACATGTAGGCTTTGGTCATGTTGTTTTTCACAGTAAAACAAAAGTAACTATAATACACCCCAAACTCATATAGGTAAAAAGGCCTTCAATTTCACTAAATTATAGAACACTGGAAGAGTCAAGATGTTTTATTGTAATGAATGAGGAGAACAGAAAGAACCAGTAAAGTAGAGAAGAACTTTTCTTCTAGTCATTCAGAATTACAACTTTAAATATATGTAAAATATGATACCTATAGAAATCACCTAACATGAAAAGGTTACAAGATGCATATTGGGAAAGACAGGAACAGCTAGGATGCTTATATGCTGCTGGTGAGAATGTAAAATGATAAGCTCCCATATTTCATCAGTTTCTAATAAAATTGTACATAGTCTATCATATGATCTAGCTATTCCTAGAATGTAAAGTAAATATATGGCCATCTAAATGTTTGTACAGAAATATGCATAGCACCTTTACAGTACCTAACACTGGAAAAAACCAGAAATATCCACCAACAGATTACCTATGTTCATTTTCTTCTGGAGAAAAGAAAATAAGTTATACTCACATAACAAACAACAACTCCTATTAAATGACACAATACTGATGGATCCCAAAATTATACTGTTTAGTGAAAGACTCCAGATTCAAGATTACATACTACATATTTATGTTTATGTGAAGATCAAAGCCAGACATAAGCAGTTTGTGGAAACAACAACAACAACAATAATAATAAAAACAAAAATAACAATAAAAATAGACAGTATTTTGGTGGAATTGGAAGTCAATTTGAAGAAGTGTTTAAAGAAAAATTCTAGCATAATGGGCATACTCTCATGTTGATCCATGTGATGGCTACTTTTATGTCAACCTGATAAAAGCTACAGTCATCCTGAGTTGCCAATCACTATGTGGAACTTGGTGTTGTAAAGGAGTGATGAATAAACTTTTATCATATTGGAATACTGTTTTAGAGGGTTTGTATAGTTGGTTAGTTTTTACTCTTTACTCTTTGAGGGGAGCAGATCCCAAATTAATCACACGGAGGCTTATTATTTCTTATAATTGCCAGGTCTTAGTTTGTTTATTTCTAGCCAACTTTCCTTAACTTAAATTTTCCTGTCTAACTTTTGCATCTGGGATTTTTCTTTTCTTCTGCATATTTTACTTTTGCTCTGACTTTGTGACTGGCTGTGTAGCTGGGTGGCAGGCCCCTGGCACCCTCTTCTCTCTGGTCACTTCTTTTTTCTTCCCAGATTTCTCCTTCTATTTATCCTCTCTGCCTGCCAGCCCCACCTACTCTTCCTCCTGCCTTGCTATTGACCATTCAGCTCTGTATTAGGCCATCAGGTGTTTTAGACAGGCAAAGTGATACAGCTTCACAGAGTTAAACAAATGTCACATAAAAGAAGAAAGAAAGAAAGTGACAGGGAGGGGCAGGAGGGGAAGGGAGTTTGAACAAGGGGATACATGGTTAAAAATGAGACTTTATTCGTAATAATAACAATAATAATAATAAAAAAAGGATGAAATATGTTTGCATCATCAAACAAATGTTCTACAGCATAAGTGAATGTACCACAACTTAAGTTACCATTCCACAACAGGTTTCCTTCATTTCTTGTTATACTGTTTTATAACAGAGAACTTCTACTGTAACCTGAGGGAATAACACTGTTGATCTGTCTTTTGCCACTTGGTAACCTGCTTTATCCCTCACTCCTGGAATTCACAATTTGCTTATATATTCACTCTTTTATGTATTTTTAAAAACTATTTTATGTGTATGGGTGTTTCTTTTCCTGCATGTATGTTTGTGCATATCTAGTACACATAGATGCCAGGAAAGGGCATCAGATATGTAGAAGTAGAGTTCAAGTTACTGTGTAGTTGCTGGGAGAAGAACTTCAGTCCTCTGGATGAGCAGCAAGTGTTCTTAACCACTGGATGATCTCTGCAGCCTTTGTATTTAAGTTAAAAACATAAGAATCTAAAAATAAGTAATGAGAGATGGGCTGAAGCATATACAGCATTCTGATATGTAAGTAGCTACCACAAAACAAGAAAACTATGGTGTTCATTTCTGAAATGACTTTATACCAGCCCTAAAAATACCATGCAGAACAGAGATCAAACTGTACACAGGTACATGCCAACACCAGTTCTGTCAATACAAACTGGCTCTGTGAGAATGCTCACCCTGTGAGTGTGTATGCATGTGTGTGTGTGTGCACGCACTCATGCGTGTGTGTATACATGTATGTGTATGTATATACATAGATGTATGTAGTTGAGTGTGTAGATGTGTATGGGTATGTGTGTATACATATGCATACATGTGTGTATAAGTGTGGGTTATACATGTGTCTAAGCATGTATGTGTACGTGTTTGTATATGTGTGTATATTTGTGTGTGTATGTATGTGGATATTTTTATGTGTATGTATCTATATGTATCTGTAAATGTGTGTATATGTGTGTGTCTGTGTATATTTATGTAGATTATGTATATATGTATGTGAATGTGCATGTGTCTGTGTATGTATGTACATGTGTATATGTGTATGTATACATGTACACATATGTGTACACATTTTTGTGCATGTATGTTTATGTAGGTATGAGTACATTTTTGTGTATATCACCATGTTTGTGTTTCTGTGTGTATATTTGTATGTAGATGTGTGTAAGCATGTGTATAATTGTATATGTACATGTGTCATTTGTGCGTATTGTGCATGTATTTGCATGCATATGTGACATGCATGTATGTATGTGTATATGTAAGTGTCTATGAGAGTGTTTATGTGGGTATGCATGTGTGTACATTGTGTCTGTGTGTATATGTATGAATTATATGTCTGTGTTTGTTCAAGTATATGGTTATATTTGTACATGCTTGTATGTGGTATTTGTTTATGTTTGTGTACATGTTTGTGTGCAAGTATATGTGGGTACATATCTGTAACTGTCTGTTTTTCTGTCAACTTTTTGGATACGTAAAGCTCAGTCATTTCTGACTAATTCCTTGCATTCTAAATGGCCACAGTGAAATGTAAAACCTCACAGAAAATATTTTTCCTTCAATTCTCATTATTTCAATTGTGAGGAAAATTCAAGCCAAATCTACTGTAGTTTAAACCTGAATCTTTTCCTTGGGAAGAGTATATTTTAAAAACTCTATAAAATAAAACTTTAGATTAGCTCTTTCAGGAATCCTCTTTCAATGAAGAATGACATGTATAGATGTCCCAGGTCCTCTTTAGCTGTCTGCCCATATTCTGACCACTGTTCACCTTGTATCCTGTACCCAGACACTGTGAACTCCTTCCTGTTTTTCTGGGGTGCCATGTTCTCACTTATCTTGGCCTTTGCACACAGTTTCTCTGATAAGGCACAATGTCACCTTCTCCTGCCATCCCTTTTCCTTTGCTTATGTCTATTCTGTTCATTCTCCAGATCTTGACTTGGGTGTCATTTCCTCTGTGAAGTTTCTTTTGATTGTCCTTCAAAGTCATGTGAGGTAACCCTCCTCTTCCTACCATCAACACCTTGCATTTTAATCAGAAGACTTACCTAACCTTATAGTAAACATATTGTAGTTGGATTTTACTCTTTGGGGCCCACCATTCAGTTCTCAAATAAATACACAGAGACTTAATCTTATTTATGAAACCTGGCCTTAGCTTGACTTGTTTCTAGCCAGCTTTTCTAACTTAAATTAGCCCATTTCTCTTTAACTGCATTTGCCTCTGGGCTTTTTTACCTTTCTTTATTCTATTGATCTTTCTTTCCTTCTTACTCTGAGGGTGGCTGTGTGGCTGTGTGGCTGGGTGGCTGTGTGGCTGGGTGGCTGTGTGGCTGGGTGGCTGGGTGGCTGGGTGGCTGGGTGGCTGGGTGGCTGTGTGGCTGTGTGGCTGGGTGGCTGTGTGGCTGTGTGGCTGTGTGGCTGTGTGGCTGGGTGGCTGTGTGGCTGGGTGGCTGGGTGACTGGGTGGCTGGGTGGTTGTGTGGTTGAGTGGCTGTGTGGCTGAGTGGCTGGTGTCCTCCTCTCCTCTTTTTCTCATCCTTCCCTTTTCTTCTCTCCAGGCTAGATTTCTCCTCCTATTTATTCTCTCTGAGTGGCAGCCCCTACTCTTTCTCTTTCTTGCCTAGATATTGGCTGTTCAGTTCTTTATTAGACTAGTCAAATGTTTTAGGCAGGCAAAGTAACACAGCTTCACAGAGTTAAACAAATGCAACATAAAAGAATGCATTATATGTTTTCATTATTAAACAATTATTCAACAGTATCAATGAATGTAACACATCTTAAACTACTATTCCACAATAACGGATATTACTGTATTAATGTATGACTATGTAATTCATTACATCATAGCCTTATTTTTAGTTAAGTTTTATCACTGTAATAAATACCACAACCAAAAATATCTCAGGGAGGAAAGGTTTTATTGCCTTACAATATTCCACTATCAGGGGAATACAGAACCTTTAAAACAGTAATCTGGTGGCAGTAACCAAAGCAGATACCATGGAATAGTGCTGCTTACTGGCTTGCTCCCTTATGGATTACTCAGCTTGCTTGCTTATATAATTCAGAACCACCTGCCCTAAGAAGTGAGCTGGGATTTTCCATGTCAGTCATTAACCAATGAAATTCCCTATAGACTTTCCTACAATTGGGGTTTTCTCTGCAAGGATTACCCCAGCTTGTATCTAATTGACAAACACACACACAAATCTCTATATGGTCAAGGTGAATGTGTTTTATGTTGATTCTTTTCAGATAATGTTTCACTCTGCAGCACATTCTGGCTCTGAGCTCACGATCTTCCTCATTCAACCTCCTGAGTGCTAAGATTACAAATACAGACTATCAAGCCTAGCCTTTGAGTGAATTGATTATGATATTAAACTTGAAACTTAATGTACTAAGTGCTCCAAAAATTTTAATGATGCTTAATCTAGAATAATTCTTTTGTGATAATGAAGTCTGCTACAAGATATTATGGATAATGTTTCCAATCAACCAGAAAAGAGTTTTCTGGAATTTTCTTATCCTGAGTAATGCTAGAGACCTAAGAACTGTAGTAAAAAGGCTAAGTGTAAGTCATTAGTCCTTTGCATAGTAAATGATTATACTCTGACTAAATTTATGACCCTAAACTCATGCTCTAATTATTTGAAGCAGTGTGCATAGAGACAGTTGCTGCATAAAATTATGAAGAACAAAATATAATTCATAAAGCAAGCTCCTGTGTAATCTAGATAACTCAATCTTATTTTTTTCTAATTTCAATTTTTGGGAGAACAAACCAGCAGCACCAGGAGGCATGATTGTCATGCCATCATCATCATCATCATCTGTAATATAACTGTGGATGATTATGCTCTCTGATATTTCAGGCTGATTTTATTAAATATTCAATATATACCACCACCAGCAGCAAAAAGATGAAGAAGAAAAGGACGAATACACACACCTTCTTCCTCTGTTCACGTGGGGACACTCAAATAACTTCTCTTTGAGCTAATGTTACCTCCAGTATTAAACAGAGTTTTGTAGATGAGAAAACTATGATTTTCCATAAAAGTCTTCCTGTTTCAGGCTCCATCTGTGCCTAAATTTAGTATTTAATCAGGCTGCCCTATGTGGTCCCAGATCACCATGAAGGTGATTCTGTTGGCTGACACCAGGCCTTGGGGCTTCAAATACTAGAATTTCCAGGAGGACTTAGGGCATAAATGCAGGAGTCTTCTCTCAGTGGGGTAGGGACTGCTTGCCCATTGCATTCTGCCATTTTATGAGCACAGCAGAACTAGCAAGACTCTAAGGGAATGGCAACAAGCAGCTGAGAAATTTTCTAAGGCCATGAGTATGAGGAGGGAATAGAAGAACCTTTAGCTCCACATAGCATCTTCATCTCACCAGGACATAGTCACTTAAAGTGACTGATTATTTGCCAGAGTTAGCCTGCCACTGCGTGGAATAGCCCTTCTGTATGCTGTGAACATGTGTTGCTCTCATTGGATGATAATAAAGCTCTTTTGGCCTATGGCAAGGCAAGATAAGATTAGTTGGAACATTCAAACTCGGGACTCAGAGGAAGAAGGGGATGGAGTAGAAGAAAAGGAACTGCCCAAGAAGCCAGATGAGAGGATGGAAAGCCACAAACTGTGGCAATACATGGATTAATTGAAATGAGTTAATTTAAATGTAAGAGCTAGCTAAGAATATTCACGAGCAATCAGCCAAGCAATTATAATTAATATAAGCTTTTATGTGTTTATTTGGGTCAGAAGTTTGGGACAAAAGGCTCTTAATCCATTTAAACTTTTAAATAGACCATTCCAGAGAATTTAAAAATACAAAGTACAAGTCAATGCTTCTGGTTTAGCACATTGCAAATGTACAAATCAATGCTTTTAGTTTAAAACATTGTAAATGTAAGTGTTCAGCATCTTATCTCCTGGTTAGTATTACCTTATGTAGCTCATAATACTGGGAGGCACCAATTCCACCTTGTTCTTCAGCTGTCCAGAGCACCAGGCGCAGAGTTCTTTTTGGACGCAGCCCTGGGCAAATAATAGAAGATACTCTTCAGTGTGCTTTAAATGATTATCAAATGGTAGAGACATCAACTGTACTATGAAGGTAAACTGGAATCGAAGGTACCTGCCTCCTGCTTGTATGGCCTCTTCTTTAGGGTATGAATGATAATTCATGGGTGCAACTTCAGAGATAACCTCCAGGGCAAGGTAGAAGTGAAAGGTCCTGACCAATGGCATTTTCAGGGCCCAGTGTATGGTCAAGTTCAGTGAAGTATTTATTATAAGATATCTAGAAAGGTACCTAAGATCTTATAGCCCTCCCAAAGACTTCAAATGAAACCAGATCACTTAACAGTATTTCAGGATAAAGTGAGCAGAGATTGCCTCTTAGACTGAATCCACCAGCACAGTTTCCCATGCTCTCCCTGAGAATGTGATAATTAAAAAGCTGATTCAGCATCTGTGGTTACTCATGGGCATTCACTGGAAAATATAAAGTCTTTTCCTCAAAGTCAGTGAAAATTTATTGAATGAGCCTGTCATTTCTTCACTATACTTCACCAACAGCAAATAGCCACTTCATGAACTTCCAATAAACAATATGTATAGAAAATCTCTGATTCATCTTATTATTTTTTAATGCTGTAATTCTATAAACAAAATATGTAGCTATGTAGAAAAAAAAACAACAACTTTGGATTCCAAAGATTGGTCTTTTCTTGCACTACAGATAGGCAGGATGGTCATCTCTTACATTACTTACTGGACAGCAGTTCCTAGTGAGTTACATGATCACAAGGAAGAATGATCGCTGCTCTCTGGTGTGTGGAGCACCTATCTCAGGATGCTTGACATGTGACATGCTCAAATGTACTTAGGACAGTGGCCCCCAACCTTCCTAATACTGCAACCCTTTAATATAATTCCTGATGACGTGGTGACATAACCATAAAATTATTCCTGTTGCTACTTCACAACTGTAATTTTGCTTGTGTTATGAATTGTAATGTAAATAAATAAATATGTTTTCTGATGGTCTTAGGTGACCCCTTTGAAGTGGTCATTTGACTCCAAAGGAGTTGGGACCCAGAAGTTAAGAACTGCTGATTATTTTTAACTTACAGTGGGTTGCTTGGTTAAGATGCATCCACCATTGTAAGCTGATGTGCCTTTGCCTATATTCTGAATGGTAGACCTGTCACATCTAGAGCCTTTATCTGGGTTACTAAGACTGTCCAGTAATCATTAACTGCAGGAAGTTATGTTCTCAGTTTTAAAAGTATAGTAAAACAATGCCTTAATTCAGTCACTTTTCTACCAAGAATTAATATTCTCCTGATTTGGATGGCCCTGATAATTGCTAGTAAATAGCAAAAGCAGAAAACATAAAGCTGGCCTTCCATCTTACTATCAGGATCCATCTTCCTGCAGGGGATTGTTGAGGATGTTCACAATGCACTTTGAGTGTCACTGAGGCCGCCACACTCCCAGTCTCAGGAACACAAACATACTTGCTGCTTTCCACAAGCCACAGCCTGGGTAGCACATGCTCCTAAGCCATCGAGGCCTTCCTACCCACTTCAGGCATGGACAGATTCTCCTTGAAAAATCCTGATGGTAAGAGTCCTAAAGGAAGGAGTCCCAGTTCCCTTCAAGTGACCATAGCTGTGAAATCATCTTACTCTGGAGCATTAGGTGAAAGAACACAGGTCACAGACCAGGTGTACCTGAGATCCTAGGAAAGCCCCCTTCTCAGAGAATCCTAGTGACTTCTATAGAAGTATATCTAGAACCCAGCTCACTATTTCTGCTCCTTGCTGGTCCCCATTCCCTGTGCTATTGCAACTACCTCTCAAAGCCTTGCTGCTGCAGCTCCATCCTTCCCTTAAATGATAGAAGCATTGTGGCTGGAAGCATCTTTGCAAAACCGAAGCCAGATCACATTACTTCTCCAATCAGAATCTCTAATACAACAAGCTTCTGACTGAAAGCTTAATTTTTTTTTTAATTACAAGCATGGTGGGGTTAAGCTGGTCAAGATCAGAGGACAACTCATTGGCTCTCTCTACTATTTAGGTTCTGGGGATATAACTCAGATGTCCAGCTTGGCAGAAGTGTCTTTACTTGGGAAACCATATTCACTGGTCCTGATTTGTACTTAACTTTTTAAAATGATATTTTACATGTATGGATGGTTTGCTTGCACATATTTATGGAACCACTTGTGTGCCTGATGCCCAAGGATGCCAGAAGAGAGTTATCAGATTCCTTAAAACTGAAGTTACAGATAATTGTGAGCTATCTTGTGGGCACTGGGTATTGAACCCCAGTCCTCAGAAGAACAACCAATGCTCTGAATTGCTGAACTGTCTGTCCAGTCTAATTTATACTTTTTAATTTACTGATATGTTTACAGTTCTCAAGTTATTTAGCACCAGTACACACTGAATACTAGTAAATGAATAAATAACTGAATGTAAAGCTTCATGTGTCAATTAGGGTAAAATTCAAAGCTACTTTTCCAGCTACACGTCCTCCTAAAATGTTTCTTCTAGCTCATTTTCCAGAAAGCTTTTATTCATGGAAAAAAGGCAGAAATATCTGGCAAACCCCACAATTGCTGGATGAGAGCCATTTAACTACATGGTCTGCCTGAATCTTCTTGTTTGATAAGCAGAGATCATATTATAGACTTGTGCTATGATTCTTTCTCTAGATGGCTGGAATGGCATATGAGGAAACTCTGTAGTGGCCATATAATTGGTATTAATAACAAACTGTAAAGCTATATGATAAGTGTCCAGAACAGAACACACTTTCATACACACCCAGAGGAAAAGGGTCCCTTACATACTCAGAGAGGAAATTTTTCCAAGGTCTTTGGTACTTGGCAAAAAAGATTCAGAGAACCTAATAATACTTGTTACATAGTCAACTACTGCTTACATTCATGGCATAATCTTAAAAATCTTCTCAAAGAAAGTAATATAATCAGGGTTGCTAAAAATTGGTGTTTGTTTTCTTCAAAATAAATATACTTGATGAAGGTAGAGAGATGGCTAAATGACTAAGGTCACTTCCTGCTCTTGTTGAAGACTTAGGTTTAGTTCTCAATGGCTCAGAACTCTGATTCCAAGGGATTTGAAGTTCTCTTCTGCTTCAATGAGTAGTAGAAAAGAAATACATGGTGTGCATACATTCATGCAGACATTCACAAATACCCACAAAATAGACAGTAAATAAATTTTAAAGAAAAACAAATCTTTAATTTTTATCTTTAAGCCCACCTCATAATGACATACTTTCTCCAGCAAGACCACACCTCCTAATAGTGCCATTCCTATTTCGAGCTTATGGGAAACAATTACATTCAAAACATCACAGATATGCTTGAAGATTATGTAAGTCAAGTAACATTTTTCTTTAACAAAGGAAAAAGTAATACATACTGTAGCTTACTACAAAATTCTCATCTCCACACATGTGTTCTAATTACTTTCACTTTCACCCATTCTCTCTTATTTCCCTATGACTCCTATCACCCTGGTACATTATTTTCCTACAAATTTCCTCTCCACTTTTACGTCTTTTTGTGACCAATTGAATTCAACCAGATCAGTCTACACAATGATAGGAATCAAACTGTCCACTAGGGCCCAGTGGACTCACTAGTAGGAACCGAGGACAGTGACTTTTCTTTTCCAGACTCTGTTAGAAACCAATAGTTCAGTAATGAGTAATGCAGAGAATACTATGGACTCCTTGATACCCTAAACTAACTGATGACTTGACCAGTCTTGGAAAGGCCCAGTGTAAACCACTGTAGCAGCTGTGATGTTATGATTCCGAGGGCTAAGGCCTGTCTAGAGGATGGTAATGCATCTCATATTCTTAATATCTCTCTAACAAAATATTGCCTGAGCTTTACAGAGACCAAAGAACTACCCTTCTTTACATTTGTCTGCACCTAACAGCAACATGGTCCCTAAAGTATTACAACAATGGAGTTTTTAATAAGAGCAAGATACAAAAAAGATTATGAAATTCATTTTTTCCATAGTAAATGCCCAGAATATCCCTGTATATCCAGTACATTATCACATAACATTAGTCTCCATCATATTTCAAATTGATCAGAGGGCCAGTGATGTCAACATATTAAGGTAGTATGGAAGTAACCCATTTGAAGTAAATGATGTCGAGGCCTCCAAAGAACACAAGCATAGGTGGCCCTAAACTAAGGATGAACAGAGCCTCCTGAGTTCCTGAGATTCTCTCTCTGCACCCATTAGAAAAAGGAGCAGCTACTTCAGAGTGGAAGGCCCACAGAAGGAAAGAATTCCAGGGGTCTGGCATACACCTCAGCACCTCAGAAATTTCTTTCTATTCTTGCAGTCTGATTACTGCTAAACTGAAATTTCATTCAATGGTTTGTTCCTTCATCTAATGTGTTATTTTGGATCCTAGGCCGTAAGAATCCACAAGGAACTGATCCACCCCAGAGTCTGAAGATCTGTGTTTCATTCCTGCACTATCATGTCAGGCTCTGTGAAGTTAGGCTACTCACCTAACATTTTTGAGCCTTGATGCTTTCTTTAACATAATAAGAAAAATGATAACAATCGCAAGGGATTGTTAGGAATATGAATAGGATAAAACATAAATAACATTATTGAACACATGTATCTGTCATAGGTAATTTTACATAGCACATTTATCAGTTATAGTCACATAGCAGACTTCCAAGGATTGTTTCTTGGCTCTTCTCTACCTAATTCTATTTGTCTTTGTACCTCCTGACAAAAAAGTATTGGGAAAGGGAGAACCAGGACAAAGCCTCTTGATATGCCTTCTCCTCAGCAGCCGTAGGACACCTCTAATGTATGCGATCCTCAGCCAAAAAACCCTCAGATTTTATTTAACCTATAGAAAACACAGCCTCTTTAGTGTAAGATGCATGTATACCTACCTCAGCATAAGCAGGTCCAATTATAAATAAACATAAGCAACTTCCTTACTCTTAAGACAAAGAATGAGGTCAAAGCTAAATATATCTAAAACACTGAATGAGCTTAATGTATCATTTTAAAGTAAATTTAGTCTAAAACTTCAATTTAGATTTATCTAAATAAAATATCTTAATTCCAAGCATTTTAAAAAAGTTTTCTATTATTGATTGTGTGCTTGCAAAGAACGTGCACACACACACACACACACACACACACACACACACACACAAAACACACACAAAACATACACCATAGCATATATATGGAGACCAGAAAACAACTCCTAGGAATTTTAGGAATCTGGTTTTATCTTTCTATCATGTGGATTGTGAATACTGAACTCAGGTCATTACTCTTAAAGGCAAGCACTTTAACTTATGGAACCACCAGGCTAGCTTTGAAATACACATTTTCAAGTATATAAAATGACAGTACTCATAACTATGATAGGAATAAAGTATATAAAATGACAATACTCACAACTATGACAGGAATAAATCAATAGCAACAGCAAAGATCAAATTCTACAAAAGAAGGAGGGAGCAGACAGCTTAAGCATAGTAATGCTGTGTCCCAGTTCTGGGTGGGTTCTCACTGTATGCAGATCTAGTTCAAAGACAGTACATGAACTGAAAAAGGATGGAGATCACCAGCCATTAGATTTTTCTGAGTTCTCACCCCAGAATGGGCCATTGATTGGATCTCTGATGAGTACCTCCATATTGTATGACAAACAGCTGTCAGATTTGTGGCTTTTATCTAAAAGAACAATTTCCAATAGTTTTTCAAAACTTCAGTTTGATTATGTGATATACATGTATTTTATTTTTATTTAATTCAAGAGAGTAGTGGTGATGTGGGGTTACCACTTATAACAAAAGATGAAAAGAAAATGTTTAATATTGTGTTTCACTATTCCCAAATTTAAAGAAAGAAGCTAGGAGATTACTATAATTAAACTAATAAATTAAAAAGGTCATTTGGCTGTCCTATATTCATACAAGGAAAATAACAAAGTAAAATCAAAGACTTTCAGAAGAAAACTAAAATTAATCCTTACTGCAGATGCCTTTCTCAAATCTTGACTTCTAGAGAAACTATGGTCCTCATCCCCACTTTCAACTCTGTCTCCCTCCCTTTGGAGCTTCACCTAAGTTCTGCCTACTGTGATCTGATTTTGAGGAGAGTATTATAGAAACACAGTCACACTAATTGACAAATGCACTAGTTGTTCAATCCCCTCCCATCCCCCACTGGCCCTTAGCAAGTTGGAAGAGAAAACCTACCCTAAAAAAGATAGAAAACTTCTGCCATATGCATCACCAAGGATTACTGTGTTTTAGTTACAGAGATCAATAATGGTCTGGAAGCCTATGAACTGGATGAGCAGAGTGTGGCCAAATGCATGGCTGTGGAGCTCCATTTTCACATTAGGCAAGTTAGGCCATTTGTCATATGATAGATAAGAACATTATCATTGATTTTTTAAATAAAGAATGAACAAAGATTAATTATTCTAGGGATGAAAATTGCACCTATTGTTTACAAGGAGCAAATAATGATTTTAAAGACATTTGTTCTTGGAATAGTTACTTTGTCTCTGTCTTAGTTATATAAATATAATGCAAGCAGACACTTCATTGGTGCCCTGGGTTAAGGCAACAGATTTAAAAAAATGTTTGTTTAGAATTGCTTATTTTCCTTTATGTGTATGAATGTTTTGCCTGCATATATGTACATGTACCATGTGCTTGCCCATTGGATCCCCTGGAGCTGGAGTTATGGGTAGTTATAAGACATCATATGGGTGCTGGGAATTGAATTCCAGGTCCTCTGCAAGAGAAATAAGCTCTCTTAACTGTTGAAATATCTCTCTTCAGCACCATAACAGATTTTATGTCTTTTTTCATTATTTTTTTCTTAGATTCTAATGTAATTACATCATTTCACTGTTCCCTTTCTTCTCTCCAAACCCTCCCATACAGTGTACACTCCTCTTTCCTGTTCTTCAAATTTATGGCCTCTTTTTATATTAATTGTTGTCACATTTCTAAATATAGCATGTTTAGTCTGTATATAGACACATAAGAATATGTATATATGAAAACCATATATACCATATATATGTATATATAGGTATATTCATTTTCTACTTAAAATATGTCATATATACTCTTATTTTAACTCATAATATTCAAGAAAACAGTCCTTTGTTATTTTTAGCTGAACTTCAATTGGTATTTGAGGTTTTAAAATCAGTGGTCAAGCTTTTAAAAATAGAAATTCCAAGTCTAAATGATATAAACACTTTTAAGTTCTTGTTACTTTTGGATTTTAATTTTGTTTTTGGAGTCAGGGAGTGTCTATGTATCCTTTTCTGGCCTGATACTTGCTTTGCCTGGGCTGGCCTTGAACTTGAAGCAGTGCTCCTGAGTGGTGAAATTAGAAGTATGTACCACCCCACCCAGCTTTAAGTTTTGTTTTTTTTCTTTGTTCTTTCTTTTAACATTAGTATTATGATGATGATTGTTATTATTGTTGTATGCCATTCAAGGCCTTAAAGACAAGTTACTGATTTACATTCTTAAAACTACATAAGAGAATATTTACTTTTAGTTAATACAGACTTTTAAACCTCTTCTTTTTTGTTTTTCTGTGTCTTATATGTACTTTTCTATATAAAATGAGTTTCACATGTAAATTCTTACACATAACTTGATTATTACAAATGTTGGGCTTTGACCAATGCCTGACTGAAATTAAAACATGAAAATTTTCTTATTTTATTGAAATTTCTTGCAAGTAAGGCTCTGTCATCAACATATTGGGACATTGGAGGCAGTAGAGATCACAAACCTGATGTAGCTGTCTTTTTTAAAATACATGATTTCTTTTGCCCTGTCATAGACTGTTTTTTATCAGTAAGAGAAACAGAGAAGCTGCTTAACGATGGATTTGAACCCTGCATTATACCTTTGCTAAGCGTCTTGTTTTTCCAAAACATCAGCTAGTGAGGAGCTTCACATACAGTAACATTTAAAAAAATGATATATCAAGTATAAGTAGTATGAAAGCCACTTTATGAATGTGTATCTAGCAATATGGCTTCATAAATTTTATTTTTGTATAACTATAAAGCTGTAGGAGGAAGGACAACAGTCTCAGGTCAAAGGTTATTAAAAAGTAACTAAGCTCCACAAACATCCAAGAAGCAACATTCTGGGATCCTTTTCAGCCTCATACAGCAGAAAGGAAGCATATGTATTTTGTAGCAGAAGATATCTTAAGCTGTTTCTGTTAACTCTTCCAAAAAGCTCCCGTTATATGGTAAGAAAGGAGACACTATCCGCATCTTCAAAGACTTGCCTTAATTAGATGTGAAGTTAATTATACATTATTGAAATGTGAATCTTTTATATCTTTATTACTTTTGATTACAATAAGGCATTTTGACTATTGGTTCCTCTTAAATTTGCAATTCAGCCAAGGAACATTTCATGATATTAATTCATTTTTCAGTGTGCTTCAACACAATTTCATCTTCCACAGTAACAAACTGCTTCATGCTCTTGCCAGGGGAGAAAGCTCATCATGAAAAGACTAAGATCACTACAAGGTCATCAGAACTCTCTCTTTCTATCCCATTCCCTTGTGGCAGCCATAATTAAGCCCCTTGACTTGTTGTGTTAACAACTAACTGTTTCTTCTAAATCTCTGTATTAATCCTGCCAAATTAATCCTAAAATCTCACTTTGATTATGTCACTGGCTTCATAAAAATTTCAGTAGCTGAACATGGTAGTAATCACCTAGAATCACAGAACTTTGGAAACAGATGCAAGGAAGTCCATGCATTATAGGTGAATCTGGACTATTGAACAAGATAACTTCTTATTACCTACAGCAATAGCTCAAACATTTTAGGCAATGTTTCTCTAACAGAGAACCAATTTTGAGTACAAATTACTATATATGCATGTTTATGTAAATGATACATATGCAGCATTGTCAATACAAGCAGTTATCTTCTAATCTATTTCTTTTTCTATATAAAGAATAAATATCTTCCTATTCCAATGAATTTTAATACCCATTCAATGATCTTTGGAACATCTCAGGCCCTATGGAGACTTATTTCTAGCTACTCCCCTTCCCAGAACATTGGTTCTATTTAACTTGGTCTCTTTACTTTCTTACCGTCTCTGTTCTTTTCCTTCTACTGTTTGTGTCTTTTTACTCTCAGCTAACCATTATCCTTACCATAATTGAAATTCTTCCTACTTTGCTCTCTATTTCTTCTAAAATTCAGAGCTATTACTCCTTGGGCTCATCAAGTTGGCAGTTAATCATGGCTAATTAATTTTTACTAAATATAAAAATTATTATTTATAAAAATATATTTTATTCATATATATATAAATGTATATGGTTCCTGGTAAATCAAAGAGATCCATTTATATTTATTAAGTTGTAGATCAGTACAAGTAATATATTTTTTAAGCTGCAAAGAGTTATAGATTAGATCTATATAAATACATTTGGGGTGAGGATTTTTAAAGCATTAGATCTATTATTAGTTACATTTAAATAAAGAAAATAGCCCTAGAGATTATGAGTGTCAGAGGCAAGTGGAGTATGGAGTAAGTAGAAACAGATTAGAATATTTGATTTTCAATAGAACTATATTTGTCTTAGTTAGGGTTTCTATTGCTGTAAGGAGACACAATGGCCATGGCAACTTTTATAAAAGAAAACATTTAAATGGGGGTGGCTTAACGTTTAGAGGTTTAGTTCATTATTTACATGGTGGGAAGTACAGTGGCATGCCAGCAAACATGATGCTGGAGAAGTAGCTGAGAGTTCTACATCTGGATCCTCAGACAGCAAGAAGAGAGAGAGAGAGAGACACTGGGCTTGGTTTGAGCATCTGAGATCTCAAAGCTCACCCCTAGTGACATACTTCCTCCAACAAAGCCACACCTACTCCAACAAGGCAATACCTACTCCAACATGGTCATACCTTTTAATAGTATCACTTCTTATGAGCCTATGCAGGCCATTTTCATTCAAACCACCTCAATATTATAATAGATGACTGACTCTACAAATACTGACCCCAACCTATCAAGCATCTGAGAAGGATTTCACCTCTCAGAGAGAGTATTGTTTATGCCAAATATTTGTCCTTTTTAACTTTTGTCTCTTGGAGGCCTGCTGTTTTCTGAAGAGGAAATGGAGGAGTGGATCCCAGGGAAGAGAAAAAGACCAGAAGAGGAGAAAATTAGGTTGGGATGTATTGTGTAATAGAAGAGTCTATTTTCAGTGAATAATTTTTTTTTTTTTTAAAAAAAAGAGAAGTGTGAGGAGGAACATTTGCATTCTCAAGGTGAAAAAAATTAGAGCAAATTCATGGGTATTTACATGAAATTTCAATGTTCTAAATTTAAAGATCCTTATATGGATAAGATAGTGGATTATTCAACTTTATGCAATGTTTACTTTCCCATATGTATAAAGGCTGACAGGGTAAGGGAGAAATTTTATGTAGCCTGTCAAAAGTGTTTACAGGAGCTTGTAAAAATTTACTTAATACCTTGGAGGATTGTTGTCTAAGAATGATTCTTCAAGTTTATCTGTTGCCTTTCAAGGGTCAAATTTGTAGGAGGGTGTTTAGTCTGCAAATATTTCCAGTTTTGAAATGAAACCAGATTCATGCAGAATTACTTGCCTAGCGTGGGAAGGAATGTGAAGCTTCCATTCTTAGCACTTTTCCCAGGACCCCTGTCATTAAATCTTAAAATTCAATTCTCTAAAACTTTTTATCTTCATGTAGATACAAATATGTCAAGAACATTACTGTCTTTCCTAACTTATTTAGTTCTAATGTCCACATTAGATATTTATTAAAAACATCACTAGTGTTAACGCACCAACATACATTTATATAACAATCTTACTCTGTAAAAGAGAAGACTAAAATTCTGTGATAGTAAAAGTGAAGAAATAAATAATATTCATTTAGACTAACTTTGTAAAGTAAAAAGATTAACTAACAAAATCAAAGCCAATCAAAATACTAGACTCATTCATGCAACAACTGAAAAAGTCATGTGCTTTAAACCCATGGAAGTTATATTCTAGAAGACAAAGAGTAAAGTAATAAGTCCCTACATTATTACCATTATTGCTGAAATCACTAATGTAAGTACAATGACTTTAGCCTAAAGAAAAATACTTTTTTAAGTTTTTTAATACTATTTTTATTTTTTATTATTATGAATAAAGAAGTCACATTTTCTATCCTTGTATATCCTTATTCAAGGTCCCTTCCCCCTCCCACCACATCAGGTCATTCTCTCTTCTCCACATCTCCCCATCTCCCCCAATTCCAGGCAGTTCCAAGGTCCCACAGTCCCAATATTGCTTAGTTCAGCCTCCACTCCTGGCAGATCCAGTTTTCTCCCCCCAATATCAAACTGAGTCAGGTGTTCCTCTAGGGGGAGTGGGATTCAAGGTGTCAGTCCAGGGTGTTTCTGATCCCAAGCTGTTCAGTGGTTGTGGTTTGCAGCTTGGGCATATATGAAAAATAATTTTTTTAAAAAAATATTCTGCTAAGTCAGAGAGAGAGAGAGAGAGAGAGAGACAGAGAGAGGGAGGGAGGGAGAGGAAGAGAGGAGACAGAGACATAGAGAAAAACACACAGACAGAAACAGAGAGAGACAGAGATAGCTGTCTCAAAGAAATAATAAGGCATAGAAAAAAAGTTCATAAGGCTGGGGGACTTTAGACATGACCAATGTTGAGAACAAAATCTGGGTAGAAGTCGACAGGATCTATTGTGCACTAGGTCCTGGGCTAATATGCCTGTTAACTTCCTTCACTGACAACTTGACTAGATTGAAAATCACTTAGAAGGAGTGTTTCTGCACTTCTGTGAAGATATTTCCAAAGCTACTAACTGAAGAGAGCACAGAACCCAACAATGATGCCCTCATCCACTCCTAGGATCCCATTACAAAGGAGAAAGCACGTTGAGTGCCAGCATCCTTTTCTGTTTCCTTTCTGTGCCTAAGCACAACCAGCATCCTTATGCTCCCACCACCATACCCTCTACAGAATAATTGACTATGTCCCTTAAAATCACAAACCAAAAGGGAATCTTTCTTCCCTTATTTTGTTCCTTTTCAAGTAGGTAGTCATGGTATAAAAATTTAACTAATAAAGAATATTGGTACTCAAAACTGGAGTTATTACACAGAGAAGCTTGCACATATAGTTCTTCACATTTCTGAAATGGCTTGCAGGAGAAATGCTGAAGACTTTAGATCTGTGAACTATAGATGCTCTATAACTTTGTAATAGGAACTGAATGGGCCATAGTGGTATAAATTTGGATGACTAGAATGCTAATAAAAATTATGGCAGTAAATACTGTTCATGAAGATTCGGAGGGTAACAAAAATATATGAGTAACTGGGCTAGAGGCCATTCATGAAATATTCCAGCAAAGTATTTGTATGTGTTTTTCTGAAAACTCGAGTGAAGTTGAATATAATAAATATGGGCTAAGTTGTTAGGTGGAGAAAATTTCAAGACAGCTAAGCTATAACCTGGCTACTCGTTACTGTATTTACCAAGATTTATGCTGAGAGGGAGAATATAAAGTGGAGCAGAAGACATTAAAAGTAAGCAATTTGGCAAGAGAAGGAGTATGAGCCCAGTTAAAATTGAAGATAGGATGGATTTGGGTAATATGGCTATAATTATTAGAGATTATAGCATCATTCAAAAGAAGAATCTCTATGCACTAGAATGATAAGAAAGCCACCACCCACAGGGCAAGGACTCACATCATCTTTTGAGGAGTCCAGGGTATGCCTTTGGAAGGAGAACGTCTGAAAATATAGAACTTCCAGTGTATTATCTTGAAATACAGGAGGGTTTCTCAACATTCACTCATGAATATAAAGACAGGGCATAGGAACTGGTCCAAAGAGGTCAGACTGGAAGCAGAATTTGGTTTTATCCATGTGATGCTGGTATGCAGGATGAAAGAGTTATAGGGTCTTGGAAGGAGAGAATACCCACACTTAATATGGTACAGATGATGACATCACAAGCCCCAAATATTAGACATAGCTATAGGATTCTGTGTTTGCTCTGCTGGATTTCAGATTTATGTTGGTCAGGTTTTTCATAGCTGTGTTTCTGGGTTTTTTTTTCTTTTCAGTTTAGAATGAAAATTTGTGATTTATAACATTTTATATTGAAAGTACAAAACTTGCTTTTTGATTCTACATGTGTCATAGTTAAAAGATTATCTTGAATCTCAGAGGAGACTGAACTTAGCATTCTAAACAACATTGAAACATTTCAGAGTTTAGGCACTCTAGAAAATGAACTAAATGCACTTTATATTTAGATATAGCTATGGGCTTCTGAGGACTAGAATAGACTATTATGGTTTTAAGGTCATATATTTATATATCTAGTTGACAAAAGATACACTTGTGTGGTGAATATTCATTGCCAACTTCAGTGAACATATGATTGCCACCTAGGAGACATATCTGTGGGCATATTTGTAAAGGTGCTCTCAGAAAGCTTCAATGGGGGAGCACAATCAATATTATTCTTTAGACTGAGGGACCTGAATGAATATGAGAAGTTCTGATGAGCAACAACATTCATTGATTTCTATTTCTTGATAGCATATACAATGTGACAAGATAGACCATGCTCCTGCTGCCACTCCTTCCCTGCCATGATGGTTTGTATTCTCTTAAGCAATGAATGAAAATAAACCCTCTCTCCCTGTTTAGGAGCAGGTTTAGAATAACGAAAGCCGAATTCCAAACAATATCTCATGATATTGTCATAAATTCTATGTCATTTAGTTCTAAAAAGCAAATATTTTTTACTTTCTGGTTTGAAAATAATAAAACTGAGAGAGAGAGAGAAATTAAACAACTTGCCTTTAGCATCTGATTAATAACTGACAGAGTCAAGACTAAAGCCCAATCTTCTCAACTGCTTCATGCCCTTCCCAGTCCAAATGACATGACATACTCAAGGCCTGGCCAGTCCTGAGTGGCCTCTAGTTTCTGGGTTTTTTTAAGGTAAAGTTTTTGCACAATGTACCAAGGCTGTTGCATATGCTTCTACTACCCTGAGGCCTGTGTTAGCAACTTCAAATACCAGTTAAAACCATCCAGCTCCTAAGAAACAGTTTCTATTAGTTTGAGTATAGTTTTGGTCATGAGGAATGGTACTACAAAGAGGGAAATTTTTTAGACTTTTGAGGATATGTAATTGGTCTCTAATATGATGAGAATTTGAGTAGCATTAAAATCTCCAGATTCATAGCCATGGGAATAACAAAATCTTGAACTATTGAGTACAAAAGTTGCTACTAGCTTTGAATATGTAGGAGGTAGAAAAGAATGATGTATTTCATACATATGACTCAAGACACATTTGCACTGTAGGAAACTGAGCTACAGGAAAACTAAAGGTAAATAAGCCCAACATGCAGTTAAGCTCATCAACAAAATGAATGCCTAATACCAAAAAGAGGAAAAAGTCATAGGTTTTTTAAAATTTAACATACCATTGCAATCAAAATTGTTTTGAAAATAACAAGTTTGTTATCAAATATAAATCTTGTTGGAAAGCAACTCACAATATCATTTTAAGCATTTTAATTTCTTCTAAGTAAAATTATTTTTTAATAAATATTGAGTGTTTGCTCTTCTCTGTAGTTTCTGGCCCAGCCTAGCCCTGAGATCTGGACCAGCAGTCTCAAATAGACTGCTAATAGTTGAGTGGTTTAAATAATGACATAAAGCCTTATATTAGTTACATGCTATTTAGCGTATGGCTCAGGCTCATTGTTAGCTTGCTCTTGTGTCTTAACTCATTTCTATTAATCTATGTCTTGCCACGTGGCTCATGGCTTACCTGAGAATTTTTATGTTTTTGCTCTTTGGGTGGTTGGATTTTTGTCTCTCTCTGACTCCACTCTCACTCTCCTTTTCTTTTATCTATGCTCAAATTTCCTGCTTGCTTCTAAGATGCCATGCCATTAGCCAAAACAGTTCCTTTATTGTCCAATGATAATTCACAGTGTATAGAAAGACATCCCACAGCTGGATAAATCTAATGTTAGCCAGACTATTTTATTATGTCAGCATTAAATAATAGAAGCAGAGTGAGGTCTTTTGTCCCTTATAGCTCAAGGGCAATGTCAAATAAATAACTTATGCCAGGGTCTCACAGTCTATTTATTTATAGCATTAAAACATTGATTTTATTCCCCCTGAAGTTCCAAATAAGAAAAATAGCTTTGCATTATTATAAACAATAGACACTTCTCTTATCTAGAAGTATATTCTGTGCTCAGAGTGAAGTTCAAGAATTAGACCACCTGATACTGGAAGGCAAAACTATGTCCTAGCTGCTTGAGTTTGCAGTTAAATTACAATCCACTCTGAAAATTTACACTTGACACTTTCAAAACAATTTTTTTGCTCTGACATTTGAATAAGTAAAAGGTATTTCTGAGGACAGTGTCAAGTCATCCCATGATGATCTCCATCTTGATCTGCCAAATCATCATTTTTCATCAGCAGGCTCTGGACACTGGCAGTTTTGAAAATAGCCACTTTGTGGAAAATAAAATGTGAGTCAGACAGCAGTAAGTTTTCAGAAGCATTTGGACATGTCACTCTCTCCCAGGCATAACTGTGGCATTTCCACAGGGTAAGCCTGTTTTATCGGCTGCCAGGGGCATCATAGGAAGACACTAGTACTTAAAGAACTAACTGAAAAATATATGGATTCGTTTCTGTGGAAATAGTCAGATGAAGCTTCCACTGAAATGGCCTCTGGTGTGCCTTTCTTAACAGAAACCTCTGCTTCCAGAACCAGCTGTTAAAGTGTTGGTGTCCCTAAATGTTGGTTACTTAGGGACAGAATGGAGGTCTAGAAAAAATAAAATGATACAGACTTTTGGAGGAATGAGAATGTGGCCTGGAAACAGTAGTATGCTTTTTAATTACTGAGGGTGCATATGCTTCTTAAATAAAGCATTTTTCATGCTATTTTGTTAGTTTGCAAAGACAACCCTTACACACACACACACACACACACACACACACACACACACACACACTGCCAAACTAAAAAAAAGAATCTTGCCCACATATATTCTATTCAGTTGAAAGACCAGGTAAGAGAATGAGTCAGCAACCTGCTGCAGAACTCAGGTAACAAAAGGTTCCCTTCAGAGCCTCTCAGTTTCTAGGCCTCACTGCCGCAGACCACTCCAGTCCTCTTAGCTGCCAGCAAGGTGAAACCCAACATTTACATCTTAATAAGAAGGTTAAAAGCATTTTCTTGTCTTGTGAGTTTCCAGGAACTATAAGAAATGGAGATGAAGTAGTTATAACCAATGAATATAGGGTAGAATTAGTTGCATTAAGCTGAACTGTGGTTCACACTAAGCATTCAGACCCAGATTTTTTTTTCAAGAGCACAAATATTTAAATGACTGTGAATATGCTTTCATAGTTTTTATTTCCTTGAATACCTATGTACAATAGATAATTTTTGACTATGTAATGACTACAAATGAGAATCTCAGAACCCTTGGAGAGGGTTGGCTGCATTCAAATTCCTTATGCTGATTAACAATTGCATTTGGTAAATCAAAGACACAGCAAGATATATGCTGGAAGAGATTCTCAAAGAGGCTACTTAATTTTAGTGTTTTTAAAATCCCAGCTAATCTCCATTTTATTGTTGTGCCAAGAGTCCAGCAAAGAATCTCTTTATTGACAAGCTAGTTTGGGTCACTCTGGTTGTCTGACACAGTGGTGGAGTAGGAGCAACCCTGAGCAGCATGAGGCAAGTATTTTTATTAGGGGGCTTTAGAGCTTCAGGGTTATAGACCTGTGATTAGTCCAAGTTTGGGTACCTGTTATAAATTCATTGGCTGCTTTGAATTCTAGGGACATTACAACATTTAGCAGTGGTCATTACCTCTATCAGCAGATCAGCAGGTATAGCTGGAGACTATCTGTCCCTTTCCCAGGAAGGTCATGTTTAGAATATCAGGTATTTCCCCTTAGGCTCATCCCTGGATGGTGTGTGCTCTTGGGCCTTTCCTAGTACCACCTGGTGCTAAAGAGTCTGTTGTTTGTCTTTCATGAAGCCTGTCATGGCAGTTTTGTGGTCAAGTTGCTTTGGGGCACACACTTATTGTTTATATGTAATTTATCTACTCTTGTTTTCAAAATTGCTTCCTTGCTGTAGTTTAGTAGTCATAAACAACTACTGATGCTGAAGAACCAGAGAAGTGCCTCCATTTTTGAGAAAAAGTTTTAAAATCCCAGTTTGAGAGAGGTCTCTCTGCCAGAGTTCTGAAAGGACCAAAGTACAAACAGGAGAAGGCCTAGGGGCTAGCAGCTAATTAGCCATGGAATGCCCCAGTATAGGAGATAGTCTGGGGCCATTCAGTAGCCAGGGAATGTCACAACCCAGGAAATATTCTAGAGAGGAGTATTTGACAAACAGCTGACTAAGATAACAGAGGAAATCTGGAAAATCCCCCAAAAGGAGCTAATCAGAATTTTATCCATACTAAGACCCCTAATTGATATATAACTTTGTGATTTTTGCCTTTAAGAATCCAGCTAGCAGAGGGGCAGGTACCTTCTCCAGCCACTGCCATCCCTGTGTGCTGGACCGAGGTCCTTGTCGCCACTTGTATTTGTCAAAAACCTTGCTTTTGCCTTTTGGAGAGTTTGTGTCTGAGTATGGAGGTCTCTCAACTAGGGTACAACAATGCTGCCACAGTTTAAGGTTCTCAACCTGTAGCAAATATGGCTGACTAAGAGGGGAAAGATGGGTGTGAGTAACTGTCTCGCAAGCTGGTCTTTGCATTCTTATTTCATCAGGTTGCAAAAGGAGATGTTCATTCTGGAGGCCACTCCAAGAACTTTCAACAGGAAAGAAGGCTCTTTATCTTTCATTCTAGGTTCCAATTTTTTTCAGTAGAACAATGTGTTTATGTATCTGGAGTAAGAAAACTAATCCCAAATAATTGCAAACTGAAATTCAATCACCAGAACAAAAACCAGAGCACAGATATACACTCATCCCTACATACTTAGATTTCACCAAGTTGAGGAATGGATTGTAATCAGTGCTATTTAAACAAAATTAACATGTTAAACTCATCAAAGCCTTGCTGAGAATAGTATAGACTCTAAGCTATTTAAGAAAAATGGTCTGATCTTACACTTTGAAATATTAACTAGGGACTCCTTAGCAGACAGGAATAGACTTTGGCTGTGAGGGGCTCCTTCAGCTGATACTAAAACAAGGGAACTTGCACAGCCACCCCACCTCCAACTTCATCAGCAGAGAAGGACTGAGGACTTTGAAATCTAGACTCAGACTCCGCCCAGAGGTGAGGTGAGGTCAGCAGGCCCCAGAGCCTGAATCCTAATCCCTGCCCCGAAAGGTCCACTTTCCAGACTGGGTTCTTTCTGTGATGCCTGTCTACACACACTCCTTAGCTGACAGGAATAGAGTTTAGCTGTGAGGGACTCCTCCAGCTACTACTAAAACAAGGGAACTTGCATGGCCACCCCATCTCCAACTGCATCAGCAGAGAAGGACTGAGGACTTGAAATTTAGACCCCCTTCCCAGAGCAGAGTCAGACATTGAGCAGACCCTTTGCTCAGAGGAGACAGGAGACACAGATGCCCTCTTGCCACAACTGACCAAGAGCCACCTAATCATGAACCACTGATCTGGACAGATATCACTGCAAAGATACATATAATAATAAAAAGAACAACAAGGTAACTCCAAAAGAAAATGGTGGTTCTACAACTACAAGACCTGAAAAGAGCAATGAAGAGCAAATAGAAGGAAGCAACACCAAAAATACCTTTATGAAGATCACGGAAGCCCTCAAAGAAGATAGGAAAAATTCCCTTAAAGAAATAGAAGAAAATACAAACAAAAAATTGGAAGAGATGAACAAATCTTTGAAAGAAAACTAAGAAAAGGTAAAGCAAAAAATGAAAGAAACATGCCTGGAACTAAAAACTGAAATAGAAGCAATAAAAAAGGCACAAAATGAGGCAAAGATGGAAATAGAAAACCTGAAGCAAAGAGCTGGAACTATAGATAGAAGCATAACCAACAGAATTCTAGAGATGTAAGAGAGAATCTCTGAAGTGGAAGACTCAGTAGTGGAAATAGATACATCAGTCATAGAAAATACTAACACCAAAAAAGCCATAGCACAAAATGTTCGGGAAATCTGGAACACCATGAAAAGACCTAACTTCAGAATAGTAGGAATAAAAGAAGGAGAAGAATACCAGCTCAAAGGCACAGATAATGTATTCAATAAAATCATAGAAGAAAACTTTCCTCACTTGAAGAAGGAAATGCCTATAAAGATACAAGAAGCTTGAGGAACACCAAATAGATATGACCCCCCAAAAAAGTCAGTGCACCATATAATGATCAATCCACAAAACATACAGAACAAGGAAAAAATTTTAAGAGCTGCAAAAGAAAGGGGCCAACTTACCCATAATAAAGGCAGATCCATCAGAATAACACCTGACTATTCAATGGAAACGATGAAAGCTAGAAGGTCTTGGTCAGAAGTTATACAGATACTAAAAGAGCATGCCTGCCAAACTAGAATACTATACCCTGTAAAATTATCAATCACTATAGATGGAGTAAACAAGATATTTCATGACAAAGTCAGACTGAAACAATACCTATCTACCAATCCAGCACTACAGAAAGCATTAGAGGCAAAACTCCAACCTAAGGATCTAAGATACACCCATGAAACAACAAAAAATCAATAATCCCACAGAAGAATAAACCAAAGAAAGGAAATACACATAAACTACCACCAAAAATAGCAGTAAATATCAATCAGTGGTCACTAATATTCCTTAATATCAATGGACTTAACTCACCTATAAATAGACACACACTAACAAGATAGATACAAAAACAGAAGTCATCCTCTGTTGCCTACAAGAAACACACCTCAACCGCAAAGACAGACACAGGCTCAGAGTAAAGGGTTGAAAAAAGATTTTCCAATCCAATGGTCCTAGGAAACAAGCTGGGATTGCCATCCTAATATTTAACAAAGATAGACTTTAAGCTAAAAGCAATTAAATGGGACCAAGATGGTCATTACTTATTCATCACAGGAAAAATTGGTCAAGAGGAGATTTCAATCCTAAATATTTAAACCCCTAAATTAAGGGCAACTACCTATGTAAAAGAAACACTGTTAAAGCTCAAATCCCACATCAATTCTCACACCCTAATAGTGGGAGACTTTAACATCCCACTTTCACCCCTGGATAGGTCAACCAGACAGAGACTCAACAGAGAAATAAGGAGTATAACAGAGGTTATTTTGCAAATGGATTTAATAGATGTTTACAGAAGTTTCTACCCAAATGCAAAGGAATATACATATTTCTCAGCTCCTCATGAAAATTTCTCTAAAATTGACCACATAATTACTCATAAAGCAAAAAATAACAGATACAAAAAAAATGGAACCAATCCCTTGTATCATATCAGACCACCAAGTTCTAAAGTTAGAGTTCAACAACATCACAAATCAAAGAAAGCCTACCAATTCATGAAAACTAAAAACCACTCAGCTGAACCATCTCTGGGTCAAGGAAGAAATTAAGAAAGAAATCAAAGTCTTCCTAGAATTTAATGAAAATGAATTTACAAGGTACCCAAACTTGTGAGACACAATGAAAGCAGTCTTAAAAGGAAAATTCATAGCAGTAGATGCCTATATGAAAAACCTAGAGAAATTCCACACTAGAGAACTAACAGCTCAGCTGAAAGCCTTAGAAAAATTAGAAGCCAACTCACCTAGAAGGAGTAGACGGCAGGAAATAATCAAACTTGGAGCTGAAATCAATATAATTGAAACAAACAAACAAACAAAAAAACAATACAAAGAATCAATGAATCTAAGAGTTGGTTCTTTGAGAAAGTCAACAAGACAGATAAGCCCCCATCCAAACTAATCAAAAAGCCGAGAGAAGGTATCCATATTAACAAAATCAGAAATGAAAAGGGGGACATAAAAACAGACCCCCAGGAAATCCAGAGAATTAACAGATCATACTTTAGCTGTTATTTAAATCTATATTCCACAAATATCGAAAGCCTAGAAGAAATGGACAGCTTTTTGGACAGATACCATTTACCAAAATTAAATGAAGATCAGATAAATTACCTAAACAGAAATATAATCCTTAAGGAAATTGAAGCTGTTATTTAAAGCCTAGCCCCTCCCCCCCAAAAAAAGCCCAGGTCCAGATGGTTTCAGTACAGAATTCTACCAGACATTCAAAGAAGAATTACTGCCATCAATCCTCAAACTATTTCACACAGTAGAAACTGAAAAAATATTGCCAAATTTCTTTTATGAGGCCACAATTACCCTAATACTGAAGCCACTCAAGGACACACCAAAAAATGAGAATTACAGACCAATATCCCTCATGAATATTGATGCTAAATTCTCAACAAAATTTTGGCAAACCGTATACAACAATATATAAAAAATATCATCCACCATGACCAAGTAGGCTTCATCCCAGAAATGGAGGCATGGTTCAACATATGAAAAACTGTAATTGTCATCTATCATATAAAGAAGCTAAAAGAAAAAACCACATGATCATATTCTTAGATGCTGAAAAAAACCTTTGACAAAATCCAACATTCATTTATGATAAAAGCTCTGGAGGGATCAGGAATGCAGGGAAAATATCGCAATATAATAAATGTGATGTATAAGAAGCTGACAGCCAACATTAAACTTAATGCAGAAAAACTCAAAGCAATCCCACTAAAATCAGGAAATGGACAAGGATGTCCTCTCTCCCCTTCTCTATTCAATATAGTTCTCGAAGTTTTAGCTAAAGCAATAAGAAAACTAAAGGAGATTAAGGGGATACAAATTGGAAAAGAAGAAGTGAAACTATCTCTATTTGTAGATGATGTGATTGTATGCATAAGTAACGCACAAAATTCTACCTGGGAACTTATACAGCTGATAAACACCATAGCAATATAGCAGGATACAAGATTAACTCAAAGAAATCAGTAACGCTCTCATACACTAAATATAAAAAGGGCTGAAAAAGAAATAAGGGAAACATTACCCTTTATAATAGCTGCAAATAGCATTAAATATCTTGGAGTAACTCTAACCAAAGAAGTCACAGATCTATTTGACAAAAATCTTAAATTACTGAAGAAAGAAATTGAAGAGGATATCAGAAATTAGAAGCTCTCCCATGTTCCTGGATAGGTAGGATCAACATAGTAAAAATGGTAATTCTACCAAAAGCAATCTACATAGTCAATGCACTGCCCATCAAAATCCAAACACAATATTTTACGGACCTTGAAAGAACAATATTCAATTTCATTTGGAATAACAGGAAAGTAAGAATTGCCAAAATAATTTTGCTCAACAAAAGAACTTCAGGAGGCATCACCATGCCTGACTTCAACTTATTGTATAGAGCCACAGTAATAAAAAATGCCTGGCACTGGCATAAAAACAGACTTGTGGATGAAGGGAATAGAATTGAGGTTCTAGGCATTAACCCAAAAACATATGAACCCTGATCTTCAACAAAGAGGCCTAAAATTTTCATTGGAAAAAAGATAGTATCTCTAACAAATGGTGTTGGCATATCTGGTTGGTAGTGTGTAGAAAAAAGCAAATAGTCCAAGCCTGTCACCATGCACAAAACTCCAATCCAAGTGGATCAAAGACCTCAACATAAACCCAGCCACTTTAAATTTGATAGAAAAGAAGTGGGAAATACCCTTCTATGAATTGGCACAGGTGATCACTTTCTAAATATAACACCAGTGGCACAGACACTAAGAACAACAATCAATAAGTGGGACCTCTTAAAATTGAGATGCTTCTGTAAAGCCACGGACACTGTCAATAGGACAAATTGACATCCTACAGAAAGGGAAAATATTTTCACCAACCCTACAAGTGATGGAGGATTGATCTCTAAAATATATAAAGAACTCAAGAATCTAGAGCCTAAAACCTTGAATAACTCATTCCAAAAATGGGGTTCATAACCAAAAAGGGAATTCTCAGCAGAAGAATTATGAATGGTTGAAAGGCACTTGAAAAAGTGCTCATCATCTTTAGCCATCAGAGAAATGCAAATCAAAACATCTTTGTGATACCATCTGACACCTTTCAGATTGGCTAAGATAAAAGACACAGAGGACAGTCTATGCTGGAGAGGTTGCAGAGCAAGGGGAACACTCCTCCATTGTTGGTGGAAGTGTAAGGTTGTTCAGCCACTCTGGATTGCAGTATGGCGGTTTCTCAGAAAAGAGGAATCAATCTCCCCAAGGACTCAGCAGTACCACTTCTGGGCATATACCCTAAAGAGGCACATTCACACTCCAAAGGCATTAGCTCAACTATGTTCAAAGCAGCATTATTTGTCATGGCAAGAACCTGGAAACAACATAGATGCCCCTCAACTGAAGAATGGATTAACAAACTGTGGTACATCTACACAATGGAGTACTACTCAGCAGTAAGAAAAAATGATATCCTAAATTTTGCAGGCAAATGGAGGATTTGGAGAGTATTCTCCTGAGGGAGGTATTACAAACCCAGAAAAATAAGCAGGAGATGTATTCACTCATTAGTGGACTCTAAACCAAAAAGCAAAAAAGCAAAGCATGTCCAAGCTGGAAACCACAACCACTGAACAGCTTGAGATTTGAAACATCTTGGACTGACACCTTGGATCCCACTCCCTCTAGAGAAACACCTCACTCAGTCTTGATGTTGGGGGCAGGAAACTGAATCTATCAGGAGCAGAGTCTGAACTGAGCAATATTGGGACCTTGGGACCTCTTGCTCATGCTGGGGAGGAGATGGGGAGATTAGGAGAAGAGAGAGTGTCTGATGGCGTTGGAGGGGCAAGGGACCTTGAATAAGGATATTCACAGATAGAAAATGTGACTTTATTCATATGAAAAATTAAAAAAGACTTTATTCTAACTGTTTCTTAAGCACAATTAGAAAAGTTGACTACAATCTTGAATAATAGTGATGATAGTCAGTAAGGATATACATGAGTGCTCTGGAAAATGATGAGGTGCTAGGTAGATTTTCCATACATGTTTCCCTAGAAATGAGAATTTTTAAACCCCTGCTTAGTCTGCAACAGCAAGGTATTCAATGCAAAACCCCTCATTACAAGCACAAATGTTAGTGTGGGTCCATACTCACTATGGAGTTGGACTGGTATATATATATATATATATATATATATATATATATATATATATATACATATATTTGTCAGTATGACACATATTAAGGTCATCTGAAAAGAGAGAACCACAATTGAAAAACTTGCCTATAGGTCAGTCTGTAGATCATTTTCTGATTAGTAATTAATGTAGGAGGATGTAGCCTGATGTGAGCAGTGCCTTCCCTAGTCACATAGTTCTGGAAGATATAAAAAAGCAGAACAAGCAGTTCATGGAGCCCAAACCAATGAGCAGTACTCCTGCATGTTTTCTGCTTTTGTTTCTGCCTCCAGGTACCTGCCCCCATCTAAGTTTCTTCTTTGGCTTCCTTCAATGACCAACTATGATCAGGACATGTACACTTTCCCAAGAAGGGAAGAATTTGATCAGTGTTTTGTTATAGCAATAGACGGCAATCTAGGATGGGAGTTTAGGATAACTCAATAGTGGAATTTAGATATCGATTGATTCAAGGCTAGTTATAGCTCAAGAAGGCTCAAGATTTTTCCCCAGAAATATATACCCTTTGTAGAATTCTAGAAAACAAAATCAAAAATACTGAATTTCTCTTTTATTAGCTTAAACCTTCAGATTAATAATAACTAAAATGTTCCTGGGGCTTCACAATAGTTCAAATGATTTTCACACTAATTCTTCCAAACTTGGAGTGTTTGATTATCTTCACTGTATTGATGTGGTACCTCACTGGGGTGCCTACAGCCATAACTTTTAGCACAGAGTGTGCAGTATCAAAGTCAGACACACTGACTTTAAGACTTCACCCATGGTACCTAGCTTACACAGCCTTTCTTCTCTGCTTGGCTCTTTGGTTCTGTTTCCCTAGATTTGCCATCATATAAAGATTTTAATTCACGTAGAGTTTACAAAGTCTGCTTTTCTATAAAGAGATGAGTATAATAAATATCTTTCTTATGGAAGTATTTCTTCTTTAAATACCTTAATATGATCTTATGACTTTCTTCTGACTTGCAAACCATGGAGGAGTACCCTGGGGAAATAAATCTACAGATATGAAGCTTTCCTGAAGACTGGTAAAGTAGGGTCTCCTATGTGTGTCTGTGATACAAACTATGGAAATCTCACTTTGCCATCCTTATAAGCTCAAAAGTAGAACCAGTGTCTACTTTGAGGACAGATAGGAAGGTAAGGAGGAAATGTCCTCAGTTATGTTCTATTGAGGCAATTGAGAAGACTAAGTTCTGGGAACAGGAAATTCATAAGGTACTAGAAGAGGCAAGTCAGTTTTGTGCTTGAGAGTCTGTAAGGTTTCAGATTTCTCAGAATCTATCACAAGGATAACTGCATTGCCATGGCAAACATTTTTGGTTATGCTGCATAAATGGTCTTGGCCATGTGGGTCTAAAAAATTCAAACAGGTAAAACCAGTCTAAAAATTGGATTTCCACAAATCTTTAGGGGTTGGAATATAGGAATGTATAAATGTATTTGTAAATATATACAGACATATGTGAGGAGTGTGCATGTGGTTGATGTTGGCTGTCTTTCTATATCACCCCCACCTAAATTTTTTGACATAGGGTCTGCTAAATAACTTGCAGCTTGATGATTTGACAAGATTAGCTGGCCAAAAAGAACCAGAGCTTTCTGTCTCCACCTCCTTAGCTATGGGATTACAGGAATATATCCCAATGCTTAGTTTTATAAGTGGGGGGCTATGGGTCCAAACTCTAATCATCGTCCTGTTATGGCAGTCTCTTTGCCCAGTGATCCATTTACCACCCTAAATCCCATGAAGCTTAATGTTCTAAAGTACAGCCACACAGAAGAAAAGTAGCTATTTCCACATATTTCTTTAAAAACTTAAAAGTATCATAAAATAGTCATTAAGAATTTGACTACACAGGAGACAGAGAGACGGCTCAGCAGATAAAACTACTGACTATTCTTTCAGAGGACCTTAGTTCAATTCCTAGCATCTACATAGCAGCTCACAACTGTCTGTAACTATTAGGTCTGACAACCTCACAGAGACATACATGTAGGCAAAATACCAATATACATAAATAAAAATAAATAAATTATAGATTTTTCTTTATAGAAAGAATTTGAACTTCACATTTGAGTTTTGTAAAAGTCTGTATCACCACTCAGCATACTAACTGAAGGTGTATTACTTACAACTGGGGACTTAGCTCCTCTAACCACTGAGTTCCTCATGTGGAAAATGGGAATGGGATTGTAGTACTAGCCATTTGGAAATGCTGTGGAGATTAAATGAGAAAAGTCTTGAAAAGGTGTCCAGTAAGTATGCTATAAATACAAGCCTCTAGTAGTCTGTTGCTAACATGTTTTCTTTAAAGTTATTTGTTTCATGTTCTATTCTTATTATGTCTCCTAACAGAAGTAGGGGCTTCTGTCCTTATCTATTGACTTGTATGACTACTAAGCAACAGCAGAAAAAATAATGAATTCAAATATAAAAAAAATTCTGTCACAAAAGAATACAAGAATAGACCCACACAATCCAAAAAAGCTTCAGAAATATTTCTTATCTTGTGGCGATATATATTTAATAAAAATACTATGTGGTATCAGAGGAGAGAGTCACTCATAAAGCCAAACCATGAAGGTCAGGAAGTGGTGACCCATATGGTTATCCTAGCTTTAGGAATGCTGAAAGAGGAAATAAGATAGCTGGGTGGAGGGAGAGAAGGGAGATTTTTCAGCTTTCCTAGACACTTCTTTAGTGGGCTGAGGAGAGAGAATTTTGGAATCAGAGGATTTTGTGGAGACAGGCCTGAGGCATTGTCAGATGAAATGTGGCTGTGGTTTGTTCTCTGTCTCTCTGATATGTCAGTTTCCCCCCAATATCTGGCTCCAAATTTTATATTATAGACCAAATAGAATTCATGCAGTAATATCTCCTTACCCAAAACATCAAAAAAAATTTGCCATTCATGTTATTTAGCTCCACTTTAGCATTAATGTAGAAAGAAGTTCTAAAAATCTAAACATTTTTGCATCTTCTACCCAGCTCTCAACATGGTCACATGTCCTACTTTAATTCCAGACAGCACTCAGCAGTTTTCTTCCACAAGGATTATTAAGAGATGTACAATAGAATTTGTGCTTCAAAATCTCATCCATTTTCAATTCTTTGCTTTTTCTTCAACTTAGGCAAGTTTGTAATTTCTATGATGCAATTTATAAAGTCTCTCCTTGATACATTATATTTTTAAAAATGAATTATTCATTCTAAGATTTTAAAAAATCTAAATTACTATATATTTTTATTTCTAATAATTTAAGTTGATTCTCCTTTGCTATGCAATTCTTAAACACTTCTATTTATATTTTAAATTACAGGGATGACCCTATGTATTGTAAGTTATACACTAAACCACTGAACTACACTTTTCAGCTCTTTATTATTTATTTACTCACTTACTTAATTTACTTATTTATTTATCTATCTATGTGTGGTGGTGTCATATATTTGTGTGATGTTTCTTGGTGTGGTGCATGCACATGAGAATGTATGCACATTCAAAACTCAGAGTAGAACATCAAATGACTCCATCTAGCACTCTCCTTTTACTATCTTGAGACAAGATCTCTCACTGAACCAGAAGACTGCCATTTTAACAAGCTGTTGGCCAACAAGGTTTTGAGATTTTATGTGTATGAAGATTTACGAGTACTTACATTTTTTCTCATAAGTCATAGTATCTTGTGGTAATTAGGCCAGCATGGCATGCAAAGATAGACAGGAACATATATTGAAGAACAGTACAAGGAAATGGAAGACTGAGGTGGAGAATAGAGAGAAGGTAGAGGTTGGAGGATTAAAGAATGGGGGTGATGCAGATTTCATAACAAGCCATCACCACATTTTTCAATTTGGAGTTTAATTTACTTAGAGTTAAAAATTCAAAGTTTTTTGAAAAAATCCTAAAACCTTAATAAATGACTGTTCTTTAAACTCAAATGCAACTATCATCAGTTAGTTTTTATTGCCCTTTGTTTAGCAAAACTTAGTATCACTGTCAGTAACTATGAGTCAGTTTTGTTAATGAGGAACAGGTGAGTGAATACTGAGTAATGAGTAGGGCCCACACATGAAAGGTGACATGGCCATGGCTGTCATAGCTCTTCAATATCCCCAAACCCCATTTTTTCACATGGAAAGTTTCAGTCATGTAATGTATTTGTTGAAATGAAGCTTGTATCTTTAAAATTGACTCTAGTGTCAAAGGTCTCAAAAGTTCATCTTTCAATGTACTAATTAGAATTAATTCTATTCTTTTAATATAATCATGAAAAAGGCTGTAAAATTAAGCATAAAAACAAAATGACAATAATCTAGAAATATCAGATTCACTAGGAACAACTGATAGCAATCTCCTAGTAGAAATGGACAGATGATGTTACCCAATGAAGTCACCAAAATCTGAATGTGGTCAGAACCAGAAGAAAATCAAATTACAGGATTTGAATTCTTTGGAGGAAAAATTTTTTTTTTGTAGTTCCCAAGGGTCTGTCTATATAAAAACTTTGACTTCCTAACTGAAGTGAGTTTTCCAATAACACAGCACAAACTGCATTATGAGCTTCAATCTACCCTGCTAAAGGGCCTTAACTGGTGGAAAAGAAACTAAAGGCAGACTTTATATTTTTTTTTAATCAAGATTGAGGTATATCTAGAAGATGTTTTTTCCTTGAAGGCAAGAAAATATTTGAAGAGACTTGAAACAGACAATCCTAGATGAGGCTGCAATGCAGACTTACGAGTCAGTTATAAGTTCTAGTCCTCTCATGGCCTCCCAGCAGGACTGCAGGTGAGTGATGGGAACCATGGGACTTTTCATAAACAAGGCTAGGCACTCCTAGTGCAGAATATTTCCAGATGGTGGCAAGCTAACTCTTTTCTAGTCAATAAATCTGCCAGGACACTACAATGGTCAAATCTTTGAAAGCAGTTGCTATTCAGTAAACCACCTCTAATGTTATCATTTAATCATTATTTTGAGCATGAAGCTAATAAAGTTAGTCAAAATTACTGTGATTTAGAACATAGAACTGGTAAAACAGAGGAATCAGTTACAAAACAAATCTTAAAGAAAAGTCGTTCTTGTGAAACTAAAAAAATTGAGTGGCCTATTCTTTCCTATATTCCATGTGGATGTATATTTTGGGCCCTAAACTACTATATTTTACAAAAGATTTGTATGATAAAATAAAATTTAAACTTAAAGTTGTTAAGGTAACTGAACCTTTGCTCTGTTGATACCAACTTATGACTATAAAATCTCAACCTGAGTAATTATTATGGAAAAACCACAGAGAAACAAATACTTTAGAAAAGATTTTGAAAGCCATATAATCTAACACTTTTCCAAGCCTTCAAATCTTTTTTGTGAGTCTGGGATCAAATGGTAGTATATGTTCCACTTTTAAAAGCCAGCAAACCCTTTCAATCAAAGCAAAATGGTCCAAATGAAAGATGAGTGTTTTGGGATCCACCTGCTATCCTACTCATTCTCACCTCTACTCTTATTGATTTGATCAGACTGCTCTCTTTCTGTGAGTTAGTCTTGATAGGTAACTAGAAAGATTTAGAATTATCATGGAAACAAATGTCTAGGCATCTCTATGAGGGACTTTTTAAGATCAGGTTAATTACTGTGGGAAAACTTGTTCCAAATGTGGAGGCAGCATTACATAGGCTGTATGCTTGGACTGAATAGAGGAGAAAGGGAGCTGAGTCATGTCTCTGCTTCCTGACTTTATTGGCAATGTGACCAACTGCCACATGATCCTACCACCATTCCTTTCCTGCTTGGAAGGACTATATCCACTGTGTAGGAGGGGTTGTTTTGTTTTTTGTTTTGTTTTTGCTTTGGTAATTAATCACAGCAACAAGAAAAGAAGCTGATACTGAAAAGTGGTGCTGTTGCCATTGAAAGTATTCATTGGTCTTCAAAAGCAACTGCCTAGGAAAATGTTCCTTCAAGATTAGTACACAGAGCTGATGCAGCTGTGGTCTGAGGGGAACAGGCTCCATCCCGATCTGGCAGCAGAACTTGGCAGCATCATTTACATAGTACCAATTTTACAGGCATGAAATATACAAGATTGAGGGAGTTTGGGGGTATTGTTGAAGGAGATCATATTTGCATCATTTTCCAAAGAATCATTGGGACCAGGCAATGTGTGGTAAGTCTGTAGTCTCTGCTAGAAGTACATGAGAGGAACCTCTGTATGAAACTGAAGGTGAGGAATAGACTGCAATGTAGACCTCACAGGACATTAGTGATGGCAGGATTATGGGATGCCTTCTGAGGAAAGCTGAATGTAAGGAGAGAGCCAGGTCCAGAGAAGTTGAGAGCTTCAGGCAGCAGAACTGGGAAAAGAGACTACACAATCTCTTCACAGCCACATCATTTTTATCACAAGCTCCAGACACTGGACATAGCTGCAGGAACTGGGATTTGCCCTATTGGATTTCAGTCTTTCTTTGAGCTAATTATGTCAAACATTCCTTTTGGAATGGGAATGTTTATTCTGTGGTCTTGAAGATTAGAAATATATACTTCTTTTATTCTATAAAAACTTACAATTAAGACATTGCTTTGAGTCTTAAAAGAGACTTAAAGTTTTTTTCCTTTTCTTTCATTTTTTTCTAGAAATGTGTCATGAATGTTTATTTTATTGTTTTTTTTTTAAATCAGTATCAAAGTTTATATAAAAAAGCAAAACATCCAGGAAATGTTAAAAAAAAACCCATACAGGAAAAAACTTCTCTTTTCTCTAAAATACATGAAACATAAAATATAAAATCTAAAGTTCCTCAAGCCAGGTTAGGCTCAGCTACAGATGAAGAAAGCATAGTAGGTCACTACTAATGCCCATGGATGCACTATGGCCAACACAAATTTCTGCTAAGCAACTCTTCTACAGTCAAACCAGAAGGTTTTGTGTGTGTGTGTGTGTGTGTGTGTGTGTGTGTGTGTGTGTGTTAAATAACTTTATTCACTCATCATCTTTCAATGAAAAAAGAATGTTTTTGCTGAAAGTCCACTAATGAGTAGGCTTCTTGTGAGTACATTCCCTGCTTATCCTTCTGGGTTTGTGATACCTTGCTCAGGAGGGTATTCTCCAAATCCATCCAATTGCCTGCGAATTTTAGGATATCATTTTTTTTCTTACTGCTGAGTAGTACTCTATAGTGTAGATGTACCATAGTTTGTGAATCCATTCCTCAGCTGAGGAGAATCTAAGTTGTTTCCAGGTTCTTGCTATTATAAATAATGCTGCCATGAACATAGCTGAGCTAATGCTTTTTGGGTGCGAATGTGTGTCTTTAGGGTATATGCCCAAGAGTGGTATTGGATCCATAGGCATAGCAATTCTGAGTTTTCTGGAAAACTACCGTACTGCATTCCAGAGTGGCTGAACAAGCTTACACTCCCACCAACAGTGGAGGAGTGTTTCCCTTGCTCCACATCTTCTCCAGCATAGGCTGTCACCTGTGTTTTTGATCTTAGCCTTTCTGAAAGGTGTAAGGTAGTATCTCAAAGTTGTTTTGATTTGTATTTCTCTGATGGCTAAAGATGTTGAGAACTTTTTCAAGTATCTTTCAGGCATTTGTAATTCTGCTGAGAATTCCCTTTTTAGTTCTGAACCCTATTTTTTAATTCGGCTATTCACGTTTTTGGGCTCTACTTTCTGGAGTTCTCTATATGTTTTAGAGATCAGTCCTCTGTCACTTGTAGGGTAGGTGAAAATCTTTTCTGATTCTGTAGGCTGTCATTTTGTTTTAATGGCTATGTCTTTGACTACAGAAACTTCTCAGTTTCAGGAGGTCCCACTTACTGATTGTTGTTCTTCATGTTTGTGCTACTGGTGTTATATTTAGGAAGTGGTCACTGTGCCAATGCATTGGAGGGTATGTCCCACTTTCTTTTCTACCAAATTCAGCATAGCTGGTTTTATGTTGAGTTCTTTGATCCCCTTAGATTTGTGTTTTGTGCAGTGTGATCGGCTTGGATCTATTTGCATTTTTGTACATACTGCTATCTAGTTATGCCAACACAATTTGTTGAAGATACTATCTTTTTCCCATTGAATATTTTTTTATCTTTTTGTCAAAAATCTGATGTTCATAGGTATGTGGGTTAATGTTGGGGTCTTCAATTTGATTCCATTGACCTACGTGTCTGTTTTTATGCCAGTACCAAGCTGTTTTTATTACTGAAGCTCTATAGTATAATTTGAAGTCAGGAATGGTGATGCCTCCTGAGGTTCTTTTGTTGAGCAAAATTGTTTTGCAATCCTGGCTTTTCTGTTATTCCAAATGAAATTTAGTATTTTTCTTTTAATGTCTGTAAAAAATTGTGTTGGGATTTTGATAGGAATTGCATTGAATCTGTAGATTGCTTTTGGTAAGATTGCTGTTTTTACTATGTTAATCTTACTTATCCAGGAACATGGGAGAACTTTTCATTTTCTGATATCCTCTTCAATTCTTTTCTTTAGTGATTTAAAGTTTTTGTCAAATAGATCTGTTACTTGTTTAGTTATAGTTACATGGAGGTATTTAATGCTATTTGCAGCTATTATAAAGAGTGATGTTTCCCTTATTTCTTTTCAGCCTGTTTGTCTTTAGTGTATAGAAGGGCTACTGATTTTTTCAAATTAATCTTGTATCCTGCTACATTACTGAAGGTGTTTATCAGCTGTAGCAGTTCCTTGGAATAATTTTATGGGTCACTTATGTATACAATCATATCATCTGCAAATAGAGATAGTTTCAGTTCTTCTTTTCCAATTTGTATCCCCTTATCTGCTTTTGTTCTCTTATTGCTTTGGCTAAAACTTCAAGAACTATATTGAGTAAGTAGATAAGGGGAAAGGGGACAGCCTTGTCTAGTTCCTGAGATTAGTGGGATTGCTTTGACTCTCTGTCCATTTAGTTTGGTGTTGGCAGTAGGCTTCTTGTGAATCGCCTTTATTATACTTAGGAATTTTCCCTGTATTCCTCATTTTTACAGGACTTATAAAGAATTGTCGGATTTTGTCAAAAGCTTTTTCGGAATCTATGTAGATGATCAAGTGTTTTTTTTTTTCCTTCAATTTGCTTATATGATGGATGACATTTATAATTTTTTGTATGTTGAACCACCCCTGCATTTCTGGGATGAAGTTTACTTGATCGTGGTAGATGACTTTTTTTATATGTTGTTGTAATCAGTTTGCCAGAATTTTTTTGAATATTTTTGCATCAATGTTCATGAGGAAGATTGGTCTGTAGTTCTTTTTCTTCACTGCATCTTTGAGTGGCTTGGGTATCAGGGTGATTGTGTTTTCATAAAAAGTGTTTGGCAGCATTCCTTCAGTTTCTACTGTATAGAACAGTTTGTTGAGTATTGATATTAGTTCTTCTTTGAATGTCTGGTGGAATTGTGCAGTAAAACCATCTGGTCCTAACCTTTTATTTATTTGGGAGACTTTTAATAACAGCTTCAATTTCCTTTGGTGTTATAGGTCTGTTTAGGTCTTTCTTCTGTTCTTGATTTAATTTTGGTAATTGGTGCTTGTCCAGAAAGCTTTCCATTTCTTTTAGATTTTCCATTCTAGTAGAGTAAAAGTTTTCAAACTATGATCAGATAATTCTCTGGATTTTATGGGTGTCTGTCATTATGACTCTATTTTCATTTCTGATTCTGTTATTTTGAATACTCTCTCTGTCTTTTTGTTAGTGTGGATAAGCAGTTGTCTACCATGTTGACTTTCTCAAAGAACCAACTTTTTGATTCATTGATTCTTTGTATTATTCTCTTTATTTCTATTGTATTGATTTCAGCCCTAAATTTGATTATTTCCTGTGATCTACTCCTTCTAGGTGAGTTTGTTTCTAATGGTTATCAAACTTTCAGCTGAGTTGTTTGTTAGGTGTATTGTGTGGTATTTCTCTTGGTTTCTCAAATAGGCATCTAGTGCTATGAATTTTTCTCTTGACACTGCTTTTATTGTGTCCCATTAATTTGAGTATGTTGTAGATTCATTTTCATTAAATTCTAGAATGTCTTTGATTTCTTTCTTAACTTCTTCCCTGACTCAGAGGTGGTTCAATGTAAAGATGTTTAGTTTCTATGAGTTTGTGGGCTTTCTGTGATTTTTGTTGTTTTTGAATTCTAACTTTAGGCCTTGGTGGTCTATATAATACAAGGGGTAATTTCCATTATTTTTCTATCTATTGGTATCTGTTTTATGACCAAGTGTGTGGTCAATTTTATAGAAAGTTCCATAGGGTGCTGAGAAACATGTATATTCCTTTGTGTTTGAAAAGAAATTTGTTTAAATATCTATTAAGCCATTTTCATCATAACAGCTGTTAGACTCTTTATTTCTTTGTTGAGTGTTTGTCTCTTTGACCTATCCAAGGGTGAAAGTAGGTTATTGAAGTCTCCCACTTTTAGTGTGTGACATTTGAGGTGGGGTTTAAGCTTTAGAAGTTATTTTTATGTATGAATTTGTCCCTATATTAGGGGCATAAATATTCAGAATTGAGATCTCGTCTTGATGAATTTTTCCTATGATGACTAAGTAATGTCTGTCCTGGTCTCCTTTGATTGATGTTAGTTTGAAGCTTACTTTGTTGCATATTAGCATGGCAACATCAGCTTTTTTTCTTGGGGCCATTTGATTGGAAAATGTTTTCCCAACTCTTTACTCTGAGCCTGTGTTTGGAGTTGAGGTATATTTCTTTTATGCAGCATAAAGTTGGCTTTTGTTTTTGTATCCATCATGTTAGGGTGTGTCTTTTATAGGTGAATTGAGTCCACTGATATTAAGGGATATTAATAACCACTGATTGTTATCTCCTGTTATTTTTGGTGATAGTTTGTGTGTATTTTTTTCTTAGAGTATTTCTTCTGTGGGGTTTCATGAGTGTATCTGGGTTCCTTAGGTTGGAGTTTTCCCTCTAGTGCTTTCTGTAGTGCTGGATTTGTGGATAGGTATTGTTTTAACTTGTCTTTGTTGGAAAATATCTTGCTTATGTCACCTATGGTGATTAATAGTTTTGCTGGGTATAGTAGTCTTGGTTGGCAGCCATGCTCTTTTAGTGTCTGTATAACTTCTGACCAGGACCTTCTTGCTTTCTTTGTTTCTATTGAATAGTCTAGCGTTATACTGATGAGTCTGCCTTTACAGGTAAGTTGGTCCTTTTCCTTTGCAGCTCTTAATATTTTTTCTTTGTTCTGTATATTTTGTGGCTTAATTATTACATGGTGAGCAGACTTTTTTTGAGGGTCTAATCTATATGCTGTTCTATAAGCTTCTTGTATCTTTATAGGCATTTCCTTCTGGGAAAGTTTTCTTCTATGATTTTATTAAATACATTATTTGTTCTGTTGAGCTGGTACTCTTCTACTTCTTCTGTTCCTATTATTCTCAAGTTGGGCCTTTTCATCGTGTTCCAAATTTCCTGAACGTTTGTGTCATGGTTTTTTTGGTTTTGATGTTTTCTTTGAGACTCAATTTCCACTATTGAGTCTTCCACTTCCACTATTCTCTCTTCTATCTCTTAGATTCTGTTGGTTATGCTTGTATCTGTAGTTCCAGATCATTTAATCAGATTCTCTATTTTCTCATTTGCTTCATTTTGTGTCTTCTTTGTTTTTTATTTCAGTTTTTAGTTCCTGGAATGATTCTTTCATTTGTTGCACTTCTCTTTCTTGGTTTTCTTTCAAGGATTTGTTCATCTCTTCCATTTTTTTTTTTTGTATTTTTTTCTGTTTCTTTAAGGGACTTTTTTATATCCTATTTTATGACTTCTATAATCTTCATAAAGGTGCTTGTATTGTATTGTTTGTATCTTTCTGTTTCCTCTTCATTGCTGTGTTCAGGTCTTGGTGTTGTAGAGCCATCAGCTTCTTCTAGTATTGTCTTGTTTTTCTTTATATTGTTATATGAATTCTTGCAGTGGTATCTGACCATTGCTTCTTTGGTTCACTCTTAGTCAGGTCTTAGTGGAATCTTAGTCAGTTTTGGCTACAGGGGTTGTGTGTCTCCTCTCTGCTCTAGACACGAAGTCTACACAATTTCTCTCCCACTCTGCTCTGTACTTGGGCTCCTCACTGTACAAGATGCCTGACTCTCACTTTGCCCTGGACACCAATGGCTTGCCAAGTTCAGAGAGATGTTCATCCCTCTGTGATGAGGCAGCCTGCCTTAGAAGCAGGGTCCAGTCATCTATCATGTGTCACCAGTGATTGCTGGGGAAGGCTTCTCCCAGCTCTGGTCCAGGGCAGACCTGGTCATGACATCAAATCCGGGACTGTGTCTCTGTCTTCTGGGCTGAGGTCTCCGGGAGGCCCAGGGGCTCACCTCCACTCTGCTCTGGACATGGGATCCTCGCTGTCTGAAGACGTCTGACTCTCACTCCATCCTAGACACCACTGAGACTTCAACTTTTAAAGCAAAACTGGAATTTTTAGAGACTGTGGGGACTTTTAAAATTTAATTGCATACATTTTGTATTATGAAATGGTCAGAACTATAAGCCTCAGATTCAAATATTGAGCTTCCTATAAGACATTTGTACTTGGATATCTTACAGCTTTTCAAATTCCATATAATCAAACCAAATTCATTTTACCCATTTGACCCTTTAATTTTTTTATTATCTTAATAATTCAAGTAAATACATTCTTCATATAAGTCTTTTTTTTTTTACAGCATCTGTGTGTTTGCTGCCTTATATAGTCAGTCTATTTATTCATGAAGACTAGACTCTAAGCTTCATGAAGACCAGGAACAAGTGTAGCTTGTTCACCACTGTGCTTGGTGATTAGCAAAATGATTAGCATTTATAGCCTTAGTGTCTTACAAGAAAATAAATGACATGTTTTTAACATGTTAATAATAAGAAGCTAGGCATATCCTTTAGGCTGAGAACAGGAAAAATTTGAGATGAAAAGAGTGTTGCTGGAAATCATTCTGGGTCAACTTTTTCAGAAAAACTGGGATCAATAAACTTCCTGATAACCAAATGTATGATGTTGTCTTCTGGCCATGCTATACTATCTTTTCCTGGCATTATAGCACTATAAAACATGAGAACTACATTTCCTAGACTCTACACCAGTGAGATTTAGAGTATAGCATGAGTTAGTTATGTGAGATTTCAAAGGCAAACGAGTATAGAATAAATGTTGATAAATAGTCACATGGATTTGTAAGCTTCAGGTGGGAGCTTCTGCCAACGCTACTTAAATGTCATCCTGCATACCACCCGCCAGAGTACCATTATGCAGCTGCAGTCCCAGATGGTCATTTCCTATGTTCAGTGGTTCTTTGAATATACAGAGTCACAAGGATGATCTGCTTTCTGGCATTTTTACAATCATTTGTAATTCGTTGCTCCTAGCTGCTTCAATAGTTAGAATTTTCAAATCTCTGCCTTATTTCAATAAAGGTGATCCTTTTCTTACACAAAACCCAATATAGGCTGGACTTTAAGAACTTTCCATTACTTGGTCATTCATATGCCAGGCAATACTTCTCCATTCCTTTATCTTATGGATTAACATACAACTTACAAAGTTTTTTCCAAGGGTTGTGAGGCTAGGAAGAAGCATATAGCTCTTAACTAGTCTAGTCCCAGGAAGTCAAACTTCACCCACTTTATTGTTTGAGACCCCCAAGAGCTTTCAAACAAACAGAGAGAATAAGAGAAAATATGTTTAATAATCATTACCTATTTATTTCATGTAAACTAAACTAAACCATACCCCTTAAAGAAAACTAAACCCCTCTATGCTTGAAATAGTGAGGACAGTTTAAGTTCTCCTTATTGAACTTAAACTTATTGAACCTACTTTTAGATAATAAACAATTTCATCACCTAAGCATGTTCATTTTAAAAGAATCATACATTATCTATATTCACACTTAAATGTATAAATATTAGTTTTACCACATATGGATACCAATATGACCTTTTCTAAAATTTGATATATATGCTAGTGTTTGGCTTATATATATGTACTGATCAGTATTATTTAAATTTAAAATAGTAAAGTCTAAAGTAGTATTATTGTGTTTAACACCAAGACAGAAATAAAATATTGTTGGTATAAGACCCATTTGTTAACAAACTCATTTTTGTTTTTTAAACAAATGATCTGTATTTTAAAATAATCTGTATTTTCAGCAAATAACAATGCTTTTTGCCATTTCAAATGTATAACACTATGACCCATTACAGCCATAAAAGAGGGTATCCAAATGATTATTTTTGTATTTAACACATATGATGATCCATAAACTTATATTTGACTTTTGAATTTAGAAGTCATAATCTTTTTCTATGAAGCTATTAGCTTCTTTTCAGCTCTGATTTAAGAAACGAATGTATACACAAACATATTCATGCAATCCAGCATCTTACACCAAACTGGCAAAGTGAGAAAATACAAACAGCAATGTTATTATAGAAGTGGATTTACCATAGATACTTTGTGGGGCCTTCATCCTTCCCATCTGAAGGTGATACACAGACACTTGTTTCCATGCTAATGACAGTGGTGAAGATGGGTTAATTTCTATGGATGATGTATGGTCAAATCAGGTAGCAGAGCCATCCTACACCACAGAGATTCAATTCCTGCCTTAATTGAGACATTCATTACTGTGCTCTGTCAACAAATAAAGGTCATGTTACTCCCTCCGATTTGTGTTAACAGAAAATGTGAATATAACAGGCTATCTGAAAGATGAATATGAATAAGAGTATGCACTTCAGGTGAGCCATTAACAAGCTAGAATCTAATTCTATTTTCCAATTCTAATTCTAATATAAGTCTAATTTATATTAGAGGAAACAAAGGAAATGGAAGGCACAGAAACTCACCTTCATTGAATACTTGTTTGTGGTTGGATTTTGTGCTTTCTAATTCTGATTGTATTTTTTTTTCTTATTCTCACAAGAGATCTTAAAGATGGCAATAGCCATGTTATATAATAAGCATGACTGTAACTTTCTATCTTAAAATGTGAGCAAAGCTTCTTGTCCCTTTCAAATTCAATTGCCCCAGATTCTGAAATGTGATTAGTAGTGCTTCCACTGCACCTAGGCAGTCTTTACACATATAATTCTTTTCAAATTTTTCTTTCATAGGTAGTTGAGCAAAATCAGACATATGTGGTCATAAGGGCCTAGTCTTCTTTTTGCTGTCAGAGTTCAAAGTAAAGGGGATTGTTTATCTGCACAATCCAGACAGTTTCATACTCTTTGTATCTTCAGACAGAAGTTGCACATCATGCAGTAATATTAGAAATAGATCTTTCCTGCTAAAATTACTCATATATCAAAAACCAGAGAGGAAACCTTCATATTTGTCCCGTGATGATAATCAGAGTTCACCTTGTTGTTGATGATTGCCAAAGCACACTCGTCAGGGGACAAAGCATAGATCTTGATAAAGGTCAAACCATTCACTTTGTGTGCCAGGTACTGAGACCAGAGAAAAATTTAAACACATACACACACACACACACACACACACACACGCACACGCACATGCACAAGCACATGCACACGCACATGCACATACACACACACTAGCATCAACTTGGAGGTCACTCACTGAGGACCAGGTTCAGTGGTTTGTCTCTATTAATCCACTTTAGAGATTTTTCTTCTCTCAGTTTCCTCTTAGCAATAGAAAATGAAAAGTATCATCAAACTAATGCACATTCTAGAGAACCCAAACAGCAGCATTAAAGATATTAAGAATCAGTGTAACAGTTTATATTTTCTATAAACTCCTGTCACCCTGTCAACCCAAATCAACATGGTACATGCCACCTTTCAGGTCTAGTTGTGGAGGTGTAATGATAAATAAGATATACCTAGGTCCTATTCTCACAAATGTGGTTAATTTAAATATTCAGAAAGTTAAGGTGAAGAACAGCATAGGTATCATTAATATTTTACAGATGATAAGACTGTATTTGTCAGAGGTTTTTTAAAGTTTTGAGAGAGTAGACAGATCCTCAAATATCCAAGCTTTCATAATGGCAGTATTAGTCTAAGACTTCTGATACGGCTGTACTGCTCAAGAGAAACATACGAGGGTGCAAAAAAAATCAAATTTATTATCATTGATTCCATGATTGCATTGAGGGTAATGGCCCTGGACTCTTTCTTTCTTGGCTTTAATTCATGGTCTTATTGTGTGTGGTGGCAGAGCAGTTCAAAAGAAGCTAAAAAATACATTTATATTTTATCCTTTGATTCACAGATAGTCCTTTGGTTGGAAAATTGTGGTCTATGTTACAACACTAGATTATCTTAGGGGTCAGATGACATCAGCCAGCAGATATTTGTGTTGAACATCTGCAAAGATCTCCATTTTATGGCTTCCATAGCTCCATAAAGGAACGATTCAGACAAAGCTAGTATCAGTAAAGGTCTTTGAAGATATCTTCTAATGGTAAGAAGAACTAACCCTTGCACTGTCTTCAGGGAAGAGATAAGACAAAATGAATGCTTCTGTAGATAGTTCCTGGAAGACACAATGAGGAAATTAACAATTTGGTGAATAAGATTAATCAAGAGGGAAATGGAGTGAGCTAGGATGGTGGACTGTAAGTCAGAAGCCTGTACATTCTCAGTCCTGTCTTTGTATATGCCACATTCTCTAAGAGACTCAGATTGTTCCTATAGATTATCTTGAGATTCTCTTCCATCTCTGGCAATTGAGATTTACCTTTTCTTCAGATATGGGACAGGATATACCTCCCTCTGGCTCACAGTTTAGGAGAAATCAGGGAAACATTCAGAGCAAATAGAAATCTGTCTATTTCAGCTTGCTTCCTAAAATTCAGAAAGAAGCAGCTCTCTGTTATTTTATTTTAATCCTAAAACTTACCATTGAATGCTAATGAATGTTAATACCAGCCTTTCCTCACTAAAACACAGTAACAACCAACATAAACATAAGAGTGATAATTAAATCATGCAGAAGAAAGGTTAACGTGGGCTCATAATCCCAGGTGGATTCATTGCTTTGGGTATCTGGCGAGTTGTCAGATGGTGACTGAGCAGAGAGCAGAAGCAGAAATCACAAAAGAAAGAAGAGGCTTGGGTCCCATTACCTCCCTCTCCCCATGACCTCCTTCATATATTCTACATGCTAAGGGTGCTATCTCCTCCAGAAGTACTATTCTGGAATACAAGCCCTGGATAAATGGTTTGGGGGAGACCTTTAGCACTGAAACTGCTAGAGTAGGGTTTGAGAAAATTCAGCTTTCATGCCCACTTCTCTCTGCTGCATGTGTTTTCAATAGGAAGTGATACACTTCCAGGCACACTGATATCACATGCAGTAAAGCCAGTTACCCAGACTTGATGATCATGGTTGCAGCCTTGTATAGAGACTGCAGAGGGTCTGCCTTCTGTGTGAGTCACCTGTATATCCTGGCAGATGAGAGAAATTGGTATGCAGAAGCTGTGGTATGAGCTTCTCTCTCATGGATATGATTCACTCCAAAAGTACCATGCCGGAGTCTCATCAAAGCCAAAGCAAACAAGGCATTGTAAACACGTAGTTACACAGAGCCAATATTTCACAAAAATATGTTGTTATAAATTTATAAATAAATTTTCAAAGGAAATAAATGCACAGAATATTCATCTTCAAACACTAAAGACACACATATACACACATATACACACAAATTTTTAAAGGTGTGATTTGATGACCACTCCGCCATGTCCCTGTTCCATATTTAACTAGAGAGTCTCTGCTGTCTCTGTCTTCAAGATTTCCAGATGCTCTTGACAAGAAGGTTACAAGAGGGTGCCCCAAGTTTTCATCGTACTTTCTGAAGGTTAACACTGTCGATGGTACTACTTCTACTCCTAAGTAACATGACATAAAGCTTGCAAAGACTGTGGGGTCAATGACCAAGGTTTTGTCAAAGCTAAATGTTTCTCAGGCAGTAAAAACAGGGTGAGAGAAACAGAAGGGCATTTACCAAAATTAACTCATCTTCTCACAGACCCTGCATTTTTTTTTCCAGCCTGAAAAATGTGGAAGGAAAACAAAACCTCTGGACACAGCAGATGTTTGAGGAAGAAGATTTGCACAGACCTAAGACATATAAACCCAATAAAGTTGGTTTTATCACTGAGGAGACATAAAAGATTGGTTTTGTGTGTCTATCCTTCAAGAAGTAAAAGGTATGAAAAAGGCAGAGTAAAAATTACACTTGACTTTCAGCACAGAATTCACAAATAACACTGTGGTTGAAATAGTCAGACCTAAAACAACAAACTTAAAATTTTCTGGCTGTAAAGCAACAAATTGTGTCCCTTTTTAATATCTAAGGCAACTCCTTCACAGCTGCCAACTGACAGTGTGGAAAAAAAGTAGCATTCCTAAGATGAGTGCAATAATTCACACTGACAGGGACTCTGTCTGGGGATGCATTTCATGCCACTACAGTACTTTTTATAGATCATGGAGAATTAAAAATAATCTACCACCACAAGCATAGCCAATCTCTATATTGACAAATTATTAAATGAGATATGTCTTCTGTAAGAGAAAATAATTACCACTTAGTACCTGGTGACTGCCTGAAAGTTGTAAGTTAACATCTGTGTGTGATGCTTAAGATGGAACAAAGGAGGAAAAAAGATTAAATGATCAAATAAAAACTGAATGACTAAAAAAAGAGCAAAATTCAAGGACAGTATCTATATGGCGACCAAGCTGAACAACCATTCACAGAGCTGCTTCCTGACCTCAGGTGTGCACCCTACATCACACCATTCACATGTTCCCTTCTTGTTATTTCTCCATACTTTTGTTTTTGGTCATAAATACACCTTTTTACTATTTTTTTGTATATGTAAGGAACTAAAAGTCTTATTTTTTGGCTGGCTTCTATATACCCTGTAGGAGTATTTCCCTGGCCTGCCTTAAGTTGCCTACATCCTGAAGCATCCCATGTAAGGTCAACTCTACCAGAAATGAGAACCACACTTGAATTTTACATTGTGTTGGATATAGGCATGTAAAATTTAAAATTGCCTCAAAGTCCAGATATCACAATGGAAAGGAATACATATGAAGTATGAGACCTGTGAGTAAAAAGTGGGTAACAGTATGGCACGTTTAGTGGGACATAAAATGCCCACTCCTGCACAAAGAACGCAGTAGCCTCTATAAGAGGATTCAAAAGATACTCATGTGCTTGCTTTTCATCTTATACCCCACCTGTGCTCACTCAGAAGCTGTGTCCCAGACACCTAGGGTAGAACAAAACATGACTGGCAAAAGTAAACAAAAATAAAAAGATAGATAGATAGATAGATAGATAGATAGATAGATGATTCCTAATAATATTCTGCTATCCTCACAGATTGGTGCCTTGTCCAGTCATCATCAGAGAGGCTTCCTCCAGCAGCTTATGGGAGCAGAAGCAGAAACTAAACATGTGGAGCTTGGGGAACCTCATAGAAGAGGAGGATGAAGGACTATGGGAGCCAGAGGGGTTGAGGACACCAGGAGAACAAGGCCCACAGAATCAATTAAGCAGGGCTCACAGAGGCTGAAGTGGCAATCAGGGTGTCTGCATGGGTCTGAGATAGGTCCAGTGCAATTATTTAATGCTTGCTTAGCATGGGGTTTTAGTGAAACTCCTAACAGTAAGAAGGGGTTGTCACTGACTCTTTTGCCTGCTTGTGAGACCCTTTCCCTTCTACTGGATTTTCTATATGAAAAATATGGATATAAGGGTTTGTATCTTGTAATGATGTATGTGGTTAACATGCCTGAGAGGCCTGATCTTTTCTGAAGGGAAATGGAGAAGTAAATCTGGGAAAGAAGGGAGGGGTGTGTGTGTGTGTGTGTGTGTGTGTGTGTGTGTGTGTGTGTGTGTGTGTGTAGGGCTGGAAGGAATAAAGGGAGGGGCATATTGTATGAGAGAAGATTAAGGAAAAAGAATAGACAAAAGCAATGGTAAAAAAATGAACTGAAATCTGATTGTTTAAGGTTCAGTTACCCAAGGGAAGCAGAATCACTGAAAAACTATAAATTCACACATTTGCTTTGATGAGCTGGGACTTACTAATCTGACATGAAAATAAAATTACAATTACTTGTCAGGGGTATAAACGAAATAATTTTGTGTGATACTCCTCCGTTGATCTGAACAATATCATCTAGATCCTAATACATTCTCAAACCTATACTTCTTGGGAACTCCATCTTCCATCTCATCTCTGCAAATGCTGCTGCTCAGGTGAAGAGGGAGACAACAGCAGCTGCTGAACAGTTGCTGAATGCAAAGGACTCAAATATAGATATATAAAATTATAAATGTAAAAATAAAAGCTGACAGACATCAGCTCCAACAGCTAGTAAAGGTTAACTTTTAACAGTCATGTCTATTTTACAGCCAGCACCTCTGTTAACAGTAAGGGGTTAACTTTAGCTTTCTCGCCCCTTATAGCCAACAACTGCCCTGGACTTCTAAAAGATATGTTTAGGTGACTACTAGCATGCATTCCTGATATAGAAATAATTTTAAAATACAGATCATTGAATTTACTTTAATACAAAAAGATGTTAATCTCAAAATATTTTAAATTAATATAAATTTTGGTTTATTGATACAATTTTTTTAAAGACTTATTTATTTATTATGCATACAGCATATAGAAGAGGGCACCAGATGTCATCATAGATGGTTATGAGTTGCCATGAGGCTGCTGGGAATTGAACTCATGACCTCTGGAAGAACAATCAGGGCTCTTAACCTCTGAGCCATCTCTGCAGCTTCTATTGATACAAATTTAAGGTAAATTTTGTTATACTATATTTATGTTTCTACTCTTGTTTAAAATACTATGTTTATACAATTCCTTTAAGATTATAATATATAATTAAAAATACAAATTAATAGTCAACTGTGACAACAAAACATATAGTCATGTTAGTTAGGTTTTTGTAGGTATACAAAGATATATTTCAATTAAATAAATAATCTTCAAATACTTCAAATACCTACAAAACATAACATTTAAAATATTTTAAAAACTTTTCTAGACAGTGAGACAAATCTGCTACTGGCAACAAAAATCTACTTTAAAAAAACGATAAGCATCAAAAACTCCTCCATATGAAATTTAATTTATTAGTAAAAAAGTTAGTCATTAGACAAAAAAACTATTCTTGCCTCAATTGCTTAACAATATACTATATAAACTAGACATATGAGACCCATAAAAAGTGTTCTCTAAACTTTGACAAACTAAGGCAAAATAGCCCTTTAAGTTCTTGCTTCACAGAAAAACTGTCAAACATCCTTTAACACACACACACACACACACACACACACACACACACACACCAGACAACTATTCCTCATTTTTCTTTTCTTTTTCCTTGCATTAAATAATAAGAGTTTGATATTTTATAATTTGTAAGTGTTTTTTTTTTTTTAAATCAAAGAGTTTCCCCTTTCTTTATCAACTTAATTGTTCAGATGGGCAGTTCCTGTTTCTTTTCTAAGGAAACAAAACTCTTTCCTTTTAACCTGATACTTGATATCCAGGGAATGTACCTGAGAACTAGGCACAGGCTTTTTTCTGTGATACTCAGTGCGTAACAGCAAAGGAAAAGCTGAGGAAATTGGAAAAGTAAGATTGCAAACACTAACAATCCAACCAATTTGCCATCTGCTATCACTTGGATTTTATAGCTTTTCTGTGTATGCTTTATAAGATTTTGTAAAATAATAAATAAATACAAGTATGTTAGCTAGTAATAATTTACTATATAATATCTATATGTAGGCTACCATTCTGATTTTGTTTTTTTTTTCTGGGATTCCTGTGTGTGTCAATGTTGTATTGTAGAATATTATTTTAAAATGCATTATATTTGTTTATGCTGTGGAACATTTGTTAAATGATGCAAAGATGTGTTGCATTGTTTTAACTCTGTGAAGCTGTGTTACTTTGCTTGTCCTAAAATACATGATGATCTAATAAAGAGTTGAACAGTGAATATTGAGGCAAGAGAAAGGATAAGTGGCCTGGCAGGCAGAGAGAATGAATAGAGGGAGAAATCAAGGAGGAGGAGAAGGAGAAGAAGACAGAACAAGAGAAGGAAGGAGGTTGTTAGGGGTCAGCCATACAACCATCCATGTGTGAAAGTAAGATACAGAAGAATAAAAAGCCTAGAGGCAAAAGGTAGATGGGACAATTTAAAGTTAAGAAAAGCTGGCAAGAAACAAGACAAGCTAAGGCTGAGCATTCATAAGTAAGACTCCATGTAGTGTGTTTATTTGGGAACTGAGTGGCAGGCCCCTTGAAGAGTAAAAACAGCCATCTACATTCTTGTTTCTATATCTGTTTCTCCTACCTTTTATTTGTTTCTTTTTCTTTTGTATATTTTGTCCTATATGACTTGATTGTCTTTGTTTTATCTTATCATCATTCCTTAGATGCTTGTTTGTTTTCCAAGGAGAGTCTGAAATATATAGATCTGAATGGGAGGGGAGGGTAAGGGGAGAAACAGGGAGGAGGGGAAACAGTAATAGAATATACAATATGAAAAAACTATTTACAATACAAGATCAAATATTTAAAATATACAATTTCTCTTGAAGTATCTTCTTCTGACAAATCCACAGAAGGAGGAAAACTAGGTAACCAGACCTGATACAGGTAGTGCTCACAAATAAGCATGCACAAATAGATTAATCTATGTATGTAAACATACAATCATTAGTATGTATATCCATTTGTGTTAAACAATTTGTAAAATATCTTCTATGATTCTTTCATGATTCTCAATTTAGTCCTACTTGATGTCAACTTCACTAAATATTCAGAGGGAGGGGACAAAAAATACTAATTTCGGCAGTTTGGTAATAGACAACTAAAAAAGAGCTCTGAAATTTGCTGTAAAACACATCTCTCTGAAATCAGAGAGAAAGTCAGAGGAAGTGTGGGCCTCCTTTCTACTCTTTAGAGAAATTAAGGACCTTTTCCCTGGTGAGATAAGATTACAAAATAAGGCTCTAACAATAGACCATGTGTGGTTTAATTTAGAACTTGATGGAAATAACTCAATGGTGGTAATAAGGGGAGAAAATTTGTGAAGTTTTTAAGAAGAAAAACATTCTAGGCAAGGATGCTGATATGAATGTGCATGGGTTTAATATTGCTAAACTGCATACCTGCCAATCACTACAGAATGAAAAGGAGTGGAGCTAAAGGGCAATAATACCTCATTCAGATGTGATGTCACTTTGAGAGTATATACCAGTGATATAATATGATCAAAATAGCACTTCACTTATCTTCTCCACTCTTCCCCTGCAAAAATCCCAAATCAAACCAAACCAAACCAAAACCACATCCTCTTGTCTGAAGCCAGAGAACATCAGATAAATACCCATCAAGAGGAATCTAGAAAACAGCTGACAAGTGTTCCTGAAAGTGTTAATGAACAAAAGGAAAGACAGTCCAAGACCCTTTCGCCCAAGGTATCCAGGGAGATATGATGACAAGATGTAATGTGGTACCTAATTGGGATACTATGAAAGAGTATTTATTCTTAGTCTAAGAGACTGAATAGGCCAGAGGCTTTATATATCAAACCACATCATAATTTTTCCCTACTTGAAACAAACACACTGTGATAATAACAGTGAGACCTGGGTGTATAGGATAGAAGACCTTTGAGTAACCTTTGTAACTTCTCTGTAAGTCTCAAACCTATCTCAATATTAATTTAAAAAGTCAGTGAAAAGATTAAGTAGGATTAAAAGCAAAACTGAAGAGAAATATGAAATAAAAGACTTGTTCTGGGGAAATCAGTTAGAAAGCTGTAAAGAAAGATGGATGATCTGCAAGTGAAGCTAAGAGCTGAGACAGGATCAGTCACTTGACTTCTAAGAGGGGAAAATATGAGGAAGTATTTCATTACATCAATGCTTAATACCACTGCACACAGCAGACTCCTACTCTGCACACATGTCCCACAGCACTGCTCTCAGGTCTCAGATAGACGAACCAAAATAATTCAGAACAGAGGGAAAACAAAAAAAAATGTGCACTCCAACAAATCCTAGTGAAAGTGTAAACTATCATTTGTGCAGTTAGATTTGTAAGAACAAATGTAGGTGCCAGAGTAAAACAGCAAAATATCTTCCTAATTCTAGGAAAAAGTAGCTCATTTATAATGTCACATCTGATTAAACATCATTCAAAGATAAAATGAAAGTACTTTTAAATTAGCTGGGAGTTTATTGTAGAACTACTGTGGAGTTGATTTTAGGAAGAAGACTATTGATTCAGAAGGAAGGGATACTAATTAATAAAAATATCAATAAACATGATGACAACTGAACAAAATCTAGATTACCATGAAGTTCCTCAGAACTTCAAGAACTGAACTAGCTCATTTAATTACAAATTATCTCTAGAGTAGACCCTAATATAATTTCTTTTAGGGCATGAGGAAACTGTGACAAAGGGCAAGTAAATATTAGCAAAGAAACAGTGTAAAAATTATAAAAATTAAAAACTCCACAATAACCAAATAGTAATGCATCAGTGGAGATCTTATACATATAAGCCTAAATAGACCACCAATTGGCAGTAGTATATATGATGAATGTGTGTATGTGCGTGTGTGCTTGAAGAGAACATACTAGAACAATATGTGATTACTGACTTATTAAGACATGTTTGATACAAATATTCACATATTATAATGAAAGATCAGAAGAAAGATGAATAAACTTAGAAGTAGTAGCAGGAACATGGAGGGTGAATTAAGGAAACCAATAAACAAGAAATGGAAAGGGGAAATTTAAAAAAAACTTCACAAAAAAGCTGAAACTCCAAAAGCAGTAGGCAAGAACATTGAGGGCAAACAGAACAGACTTTTCTATCTTCCGATAGCTTAGGTTGGAGGTTTAAAGGAAATCTAACTTAACACTGTTTACAACAAAGTCAACTACAGTAAAAGGATTTTGATAAATTGAAACTAAAGTAGAAAAGGAAAAGTTATCCAAAAAGAGTGCTGTTTCCATGATAATTATAGTAGATAAAACAGACATGCAAAGGATGTCATTTCTAAGAGTAAAGAAGGGCTAGAGTAGAGATTCAAATGAATAAAGCAACAAAGTCTCAAACCACATGAAAATAAGCTGCGAAAAACTCAAGGGAGAAATTTATAAAATAACAATCCTTATGAGAACATTAAATACACTTCTCTCTAAATATGATAGATCAAATGGAAAAAAATCCTCCAATATTGGTACACAAGTTTACTGAGTTGAATATTAAATCTGCTGTAATAAACGGAATTTAAGCTTTACTCCTAGAAAATAAAGGCTAACATGCCATCTTTTCCAAGTTAATACAATTCAGTTTTAAAAAGTAGACCAGGTAATAAGCCAAAATTGACTCTCAACAAATAACAAAGACTTAATATTCTAGAACAATGGTTCTCAACTTTTCTAATGCTATAACTTTTTAATATAGTTCCTCATCTTGTGGTAATCCCAATAATAAAATTACTTTTTATTGGCACTTAGAACTGTAATTTGGCTACTGTTATGACTCATAATGTAAATATATGTTATGCAGGATGTTACCCCTAAGAAGGGTTGTTTGACCCCCAAGGTGTTGTAACCCACAAGTTGAGAACCACTACTCTAGAAACTGTGTTATAATCCTTACCCAACAGAAGTGGAACTTAATAACTTAAAAACATTGTGTCTTTAGAAATTTAAAAAGATTTTAATAATTAGAGTCAAAGAAGAAATCATAAAGAAAATTCCACTATATTTAAACTCAATGGCTACTCTATTCTCTACTTGTGGAAAGCAGCCAGTCCAATGTTCACAGGCATTTATGAATACAAGGGTGTATGTTAAAAAATAAAGAAGATCAGTCATCAAGGGACTAAATATTCAACTAAAGAAAACAAAAGTAAAATAGAATGAGTCTGACTATAAAATGTTATTTATATAAGCTCAAAATCAAAAGTATTACAGTGTAATACTCTTTTGTATATAATCACAGAATAATGTTAAAACAACATCAGACCACATGTAACCATAGATTACAATCTGAAAAAAGAAGGGATGGTAGAATAGAAAGGTCCAAAATAGATTTCAGCTATGCCTCCAATCTTTTATTTATCTCTTTCATGGCAAGGATCTGAAATGTACATCACAAACTATTAGCACTTATGAAATCTAGGCAAATGTGTCTATGTTTATCATCCTATGTCATTTTAGAAGCTTAAAATATTTTTAGTTTAAAAAAAAACACAGAGGGAAAAGGTACAAGCAGTCATTAGAATAAGACTCTCTACCTTTGCAGTTGATAGAAGCATCAACATAATGGCAATATGTTAGAAACTGGAAACAGAGGAATTGTAATTCCTGCCTTCTACACCAAATGGGAATTGCTTAGTTGGCACAGAGGACAGTGTATTCAAGGAAGCTAACCACTACCATCAATTTATCCTAAGATCTGGACAAGCAAATTTATTTGAGTCTACTTTATTTAGCTTTTAAAGCAAGGGCATCATTTTTACTGTTAATATGAGAAAAACCATAAAATATAAAAATATAATTATTAATACTTCATTTATATATAATGCTGCAGAATGGTAAAAAAATTGCTTTTCTGAATATCGCTACTAAAAGTATCTTTCGCTTAACATCTCATATCACTGTTTTTTTAAAGTCCTCCAGATGAACTCCAATGAGATGGTCACAGTGAGAACAGCATTGTCACTGCAGTGCTCACCAATCTCTGCCACCACTAAACTTCTCATTTCTGCAACTCTCAGAGATATATGTTCTGTTCACAACATGTTTAATGTCATCCATTTCTTTTGATAAGGATCCGAGGCCCAGTGATCTTTCAGAGGTAAGAAAACAGATAGCAGGCGCATAGGACATATGCTCTAATTAATTATATACTCTCCTTCAGGCTCAATTCATGTTTGATCGTAAAAATGAAAACATAAGAACAGAGTTTTTTATACATACTTGGTATTTCATGAACATAAAACAATGACGTTTAAAAATTTTTTTACAAAATTTTTAAAGTGAGCAATAATGTTTAAATGACTTCACTTAAAATTATTTAACTACAAAATATAAAATCATATATTCATTTTCTTTAGAAACAGTAATTCTAGTACAAAGCACTTCATAAGATATGTTTTCATTTTAATGTTTGCCTGAAATGGGATGGCTCAGTGGTTCTGTGGGCTACAGAAAATAAAACAGATGTATAGTCTTTGAAACACTAGTGCATTATATTTTCCCAAACACATTTATTAAAGCAGTAAGTCAGAAGAATTTCAATTACACTTTAAATAAATACCTTTCAAAAGATGCCATTATCAGAGGGAAAAAACTGTGAAACAAGTATCAGTGATGATCATAATTCCTTGAGTTTCTTTGCATGAAGCAATTATGAGAACACCTGGACCTGTGAACACTTGCAATTCCGAAAGCCACACTTTTTTGAGAACTTAGTCAGCAGATAAACTGTAGATAGCATCAGATTCTCTCTCTTTTCTGCCTTGGTGTTTTTCTCTGTGTATCTCAAACAACTGACGCGGCATACTTCAGGTACCCTTCAGAGCCTCTTCTTGTTTCAGATTTTCTATAAGAAATTATAAACTTTCTATATACAGTATTACTTAGGTGAAGGCCACTGACACAGAGCAAAGGATAGAAAAAGATGATATTCTCATCTGTCTCATGTTGTGGGAGTGCCATTTCAATTTTATGTTACATTTACTAGGCATATTACATTCTTTTCACTATAGCAATGAATGAAAACTTCCTGCTATATTAGTTTTATGAATAGTTATGGCTGGGTTTGGCTGTTCAGAACCAACCACTGTTCTCTTATTTACATGGGTGTTCTACTATGGGTTTGGGTCCTGGTAAAGGTGAATTGGTAATAGTTTACAGACATGAAGACCTGAAAGCTGAATTGTTTCTTAGATTACTTCCTCTGCTGGATCAACTACCTCTGCTGTTCTGGTAATTAGATCTAAAAATAATAATTGCTATTACTATTATTATTAATGATGGCTTAGAAAATAACAATTACTATCTAAATTATTTCAAACTCTCTCATCAATTATTCAAGCTAAATTGTTTTCATTGCTAAGAAAAAAAAGACCCATAAGACTTAATCATTTGTCTATAGAAATATAACTACCACCATAGTAAGATCTGAACTCAAAATATCCCAAGACTGAGCACATGACTATCTGACTTGTACCTTTAAATTTTTGAGTTATATAAAAGGAAGAGTGACTGAAGACCTGTAAAGTCAATGATAAGTTTTAGTAAAACAGACTGGAAAAGTATGGATAAAGAGCAATTGATTAGATAGAGTTTTCTTTTGGGTGAACATAAATACTGCTCAAGTATGGTCTTTATAGGCCAATTATGGAACTATCACATGGTCTTAAAGATACCCAGAAATTTAAAAATGAAAAATGGATATAAATCCACTGGTTTTTAACCTTGTGGAGGCCATTCAAATGGTCATTCTTAGAGGTTTCTTTAGTTCTGCCACTGCTGTGGAATTGTGCTTTGGTACATTAAAAATATTTGTCTCTCCTACTGGTTGAATAAAACACTGATAAGCCAGAAGGCAGATAGGAAGTATAGGTGGGACTACCAGACTCAGAAAACTCTAGGAAGAGTGAGAGAAAGACATATCAGCAGATGCAGAGAAAAGGAGATCGAGACCCTGCTCTGAAAAAAGGTACTAAGCAACTTGGCTAATCATGGGTTAGTTTAAGAGTTAACAATTAGCAAGTTATATATCTGAGCCATAGGTTAGTCAGCATAAAATTAATATAAGCCTTTGTGTAATTATTTGGGGTTAAGTGGCAGCAGGGCTGATAGCAGGTCTGAACCATGGGGTGAGGCCTTAAAGATTGGACCAGAAAGTAATTACTACATGCTACTCTTGAAATGCCTCAGGATAGTGTGCTCAAAGCATATTCTTTCAAAACACATTTTTAGAAAAAAGAAATTACTAAGAGGGAGGTTCCTAAACCCACTTTTTCACAGTATATGTTTTTCTTTATTTATATACTATTTCTTGTCAGTCTCAGAGTGTTTTTTGAGTCAGACTGGGAAGCTATTCCAGTGATCCAGCGTTCCAGGATGCCTATCAGTCAGATTAGGGTTGCAGTCAAGCTGCTTTATTTATATTTTGCATGGGACAGACAGCTGTAACACCTTGGGCTGGCATGTGACTTTACTCTTCTTTGCTTTCCTCTTCTGTACAGTGGCTGTCGCAGAGGAGTTGCATCTGTCACTGGGGCTATTAACAGAAAGAAATGACTGTATGTATAGTGGAGGACTTAGCATATCATACCATGCAGTAAACTCAATGGGTACTTTTAGTATACCCAGAGACTTGACACTTTGGGGTGAGTGCTATCCAAGTGCTATCTCTTTTCTAGGTGGAAGCCAGTCCCTATATGGACTCAGGCTTCCATTATCTCTAGTCCTATAATTTAAATGGCTTTCACCTCATTGGGTGATTATATCAGTTACTCTGGATTAGATTTATTGGTGCTATTCCAGGCAGAGCTGACAAGAAGAAAGAGCACTTTCTCATATGTGTTTTTATTTCCAAGTGAGCCTTCCCACTGGAGATGGGTACATAAGGCTCTAACAAAACCAATATCTTGACATGTTTTGACTGTCTTTGCTGGAATAATCTGGGTCAGACAGGCCTGGTGAATCTTCTGTAACAGTCCCCACTCTTGTAACCTACTAGCTTTGTAAACAAAGTAATCAAGAAGTGTTCAATCTAATAGCAATATCAAGATTTCCCTTCTTTGTGTTTTTTTATAGTTTTTCTTAAAGAGGCTGTTGTAAACAGTTTTCTTCTTTATAAGAGTAAAACATGAATTTTATATAAGAACCTGACACTTTTTCAGTCATATTAAGGAAAGTGTGCAACTCTGCCATTCTGTAGTCCTTGTCCCTTTATCCCAAGACTTCCTGGCCACACCTTCCTCCTTTTTAATATGTGCATTTCTGCTGAGAATTTCTATATCTGTCTCATTGTCCTTTAGGAATTTGACTTATCTTTACTACTCAAGGCTCATGAACTCAAGAATCACCACGGTGATGTTGCCCTGCCCAGACAAACAAACTACCAACACTTCTCTTTCAGCAGGTATCTAAAGTACATGCCATAATTAGGGAATATTTGCAGCTATTTTATGTCTGTTTTTGAATCAAATATATTTTCTGCTTCAAGGATGTCGAGGTCCATATTTTCTTGCTCTTTGGAACAGGCATCTAGGATATGACAATGCTATCAATCCATAAAAACACTTGTTAAGTAAGTGAGCAAAAGAGCACACAAATATTTTTTAAAAGCAGACTCTTATGCTTGGTAATGATCACAACTAGGATGCTCGCATTAAAATGTTTCAGATTTCAATAACCAGGAAATTTTTCTTTTTCTTTCATTTCTTTAGAATGAAAATCCACAAATTTTAACTTCACAGAAAATGATAAAACTGGAAAACTATTAGAGTGGGAGATGGTTTACTTTCTGAATAACAAATGAACATTGTAAATTACAGGAATTTTGGTCACAGGCTTTGTTCACTGACACCAGAATGATTCAGAAAATGACATCTCAAATAAACAGTTTCATATCCAATAAAACACACACACACACGCACACACACACATATACTCACACACATAATTCACTAGCACTTCACAGCAAATAGCTGCTGCTGAGTTACTTAGGAATGATTGCTTATGTTTACAAAACACAAATCTCCCATTAGATCAATTGAATATAATTTAAGCTGATGACTTGGGTAAAAGAGTGATCTCTAAAAGTTGTAAAATAGCAAGACAAAGGTGAAGACAGTAGAACAGTAAGTCTTAGAAAAAGGTTCTCAAATGTCAGAGAGCCCCACTGGAGCAATACTTCAAATTAACAAGGCATTGAGGGACTCCAATGTTCAAGCTGCCTGACATCTCATCCAAGAAAGAACATCCAAAAGGAGTGTCATTTTTCTTGGAAAAATATTTCCACAGAGCTTTCATAATTTACCAAGTAAACCACTTAGTCTCATTGTAATTAAGTAATATAGTTATAAACTCATTATTTTGGAAAGGGAGTCTCAGGTTTTTACTGCTTCTTTTCCTTTCTTTTTTGTGGTGCTGAGGATTAAATTAAATTTAGAGAACTAGTAAGTTGATGATCTGAAGTATGAACAATAAAGTGTCCTGTGGACTTTTTCTTTCTCCTTTCCTTTCCTTCCTTCCCTTTCCTTCCCTTTCCTTTCCTTTCCTTCTTTTCCTTCCTTTCCTTTCCTTTCCTTCCTTCCCTTCCTTTCCTTTCCTTCCTTTCCTTCCTTCCCTTTCCTTTCCTTTCCTTCTTTTCCTTCCTTTCCTTTCCTTTCCTTCCTTCCCTTCCTTTCCTTCCTTCCTTTCCTTTCCTTTCCTTCCCTTCCCTTTCCTTTCCTTTCCTTCCTTTCCTTTCCTTTCCTT